>JAPMLY010001902.1:0-79099 GCA_026401115.1 Tetraselmis chui | reverse complement strand
ACATGAGACTAACAAGGCATCCTCTAGGCTATCTTCCTTGGTGTTCTTCTTGAACGCGTCATGCATTCGCCCCGCTTTGTTGAACAAACGCTCGCATGCAGCAGAGGTAGCAGGCATAGATAAGTACTGCCGCGCCATTAAAGCCAAGTCGGGGTACAGAGCTGCATGTGTTTTCCACCATGTCAACACACAAATGTCTTTGTCCGTTTCTTGGGGCAGCTCAAGGTAACGCTCTAAGTCATCCTTTTCCACGTGCTTGGCTATAGAGGGCGTCACACGCCCAGTCAAATCCCCGGAAAGGAATGCAGTGAAAGACTTACTCTTCGACGACATCAATTGCTTGCCAAGCTCTGCAGCTTGCATGCTTGGATAAGCACCGCCTTCTGCCTCGCTCTCTTCCGGCTCTGTGCGCCACTGCTCTCCAAATTCTCTTCTTGCAGCCGCCAAAATTGTAGGCGCAAAGTCGGGACGAATGCCATTGAAGTCCAGATTCTTAAACCTGCACAATTCACATTTTTAGTTAACATAGCAAATGCAGAAGTAAATTTGCATACACACACACACACACACACACACACACACACACACACACAGGAACACGTAGAGAGCATACAAAATAGGTACACAAACGAACACCACACACACATACACACACATTCAGAAGTAGATGCACATACAAACCAACACACACACAAGCAGATAAACACAAACACATCCATAAGACATAAACACACATGCATAAGACACACACACAAACACACATGCAAGCACTCACTAAATATGCATAAGCATATACACGCAAACACACACACACACACACACACAGGACGCTCAGATACAATCACATCTATTTATCAACATTTAGTATATTTATCAGGTATATAATAGAAACAAATGTGCAAAATTTAAACACATGCACACACAACTATTACAAGGTACTCACCGAATGTCCAGCAATGTCGCAATCCCTATCTTGATGTAATCGTTCTCTCTTATGTTCGTGAAAAAACGCTCAATGATTCCGGCCCGCAGACTCTCCCTTGCCTCCGCCATATGAGGCTCCATGTCCTTCGCTTCGATGGTGTACAAGTCCACATCCCTCCGCTCATCTTGCAGTGAAACGGGCCTGTGTGACGACAACTGCTCTAACAGAGTGCCTAACATAGGGTAAACAAGTGATATGGTAACATAGTCCCCCTGCAGCAAATTCACGACTTGAGCCACTGGCCACAGGATCGCAGCTAGCTCTCGAATAGTCTCCCAATCCTCAGTGTTGATGGCGAAGTCTGAATACACCTTCCCATCGTCATTGGCAACGCAACCATTGGGTACCTAGTATAGAATTAATATCTCAGTAAATGAAAGTAATGCAACTTAACAATAATGCAATGAAAACACCGCAAGACAGTACTTACTTGTAACATATACTCGGTAATTGCTTCAGCGTTCTGCACAAACCACACAGCCTGAGGAAACAAGCCTAACCAACGAGTGGCTGACTTGGTACTTGGCTTACTTGTGGGAAGACCCATCCGAGTTTGAATCTCCGACAGCTTGGCAGCGCCCAAAGTGCTCCTAGAAAAGTGGGCACTCTGACCTTGCATTGCTCGGGAACAATCCTTGATGTGCGGCTCCTCCACGAACTTGTTGACACACAACTGAATGCCATGAGTAACACAGGTATGTCCATCCAATGCACCCCATCCTTTCTTCATATTTGCTCCATTGTCGCACACCTAGGCAACCGTCAAACCATCTTCATTCAGAAACATACATAACAAGCAAAAACAAAAAGCCAAAATCTAAACTAACTCTTACCTTACTGAATATTGATTCATACACAGTGTCCACAGCTTCGACGCCTTCCAAGTCGTCTGCTTCGACAAGCTCTCCCACATTCACTCCAGCAAGTCTGCGCTTTGTCGTTTGCAAAATATTCTCACCTGTGTGGGAAACCTTTCCGTAGGGCTCGCAAATAACCAAGCGCTTCATAAGTTGCCACGATCCGTCGATCCAATGCACCATTACCGCCAACAATGAAACAGAATTCTCCCCCCAAATATCTCCAGATATGCACGGCTTCAATCCGTCTTGAAACAACCCGTTCATCATGACTCCTGTTTCAACAAGTGACTGAAACAAGAAAAAATAATTACCTTAGTTATTTTTAAAGGCAACCCGCAGTCAGACATTCAAAAACCAACAGCAATTACCTTTTTAGCCAAGGACGCCATGCAACGCATTACCGTCTCACGACATGGACCGCTATATGCGCCTCCCGAAATAGCAGACATCACATCCTTGAGCTCTGTGTCCGACTCCATAATCCCGAATGGCCGACATCGCTTGACCACCCAAATTGTTATCAACTCGTCAAGGTACTGTTTCCTTTTCGCAGAAATCTGCGAATAGAGTCAACAACGAATGAAAGGTCAATAACATGCTATCATTAAGTCAATAACATGCTACTACACATTCACAATGGGACATGACTTACCTCTGCCTTGATCACGATGGGGACAGATACATCCCCAACTTGGATGTTTTCACCAGTAGCCAAGTCCTGTCTGTACTCACCTTTATGCCGACATCTGAGGTGCTTGATAAGATTTGAGGTCCCTCCGCTGTACTTGAGCTTGAATTCCTTTGGACACAACTTACATACGACATACTTGATACCATTGGGGAACTTCTTTGGCTTCTGGAAATGATTCCAGCATTGAGCATTGTAGATCTTCTTCTTCGGCGGCGCCAAGTCGTCATCCACGATGACCTCTTCATCGCCTTCGTTATCTTCTTCGATGCCTTCTTCAACCTCGTTTGATGTTACAGTAGCTTTAGCTTGCAGCCGGTTCTTCCTCTTTCTGCTTATCCGATTCGCCTCTCGTTTTCGTGCCTCCTGCAGAAACACAATGCACCCATCAAAAGTTAGTAATGGAAACATGAAATTGTAGCGAAAGAACAGAAAATAACACAAAGAACAGAAAAGCATAACAGAAAAGCGATAACATAGTGTCGACAAGCTCAACTGCAACGCTATTACTATGGCTTCGATAGAGCACATAAACATAGACGTAAATGTGCGGGCGGAGGCGGGGAGGGGGCGCCATGCGGCGCTACCGAACAGCACATTGCAACAATATGCTTAACGACAAAGTAACCTTTTATGTGGGAAAGCAAAGAACAGAAAAGCATCACAGAACAACGATAACATAGTGTCGACAAGCTCAACTGCAACGCTATTACTATGGCTTCGGTAGAGCACATAAACAGAGACATAAATGTGCGGTCGGAGGCGGGGAGTGGGCGCCATGCGGCGCTACCGAACAGCACAGTGCAACAATATGCTTAACGACAAAGTAACCTTTTACGTGGGAAAGCAAAGAACAGAAAAGCATCACAGAACAACGATAACAAAGTGTCGACAAGCTCAACTGCAACGCTATTACTATGGCTTCGGTAGAGCACATAAACATAGACATAAATGTGCGGTCGGAGGCGGGGAGGGGGCGCCATGCGGCGCTACCGAACAGCACAGTGCAACAATATGCTTAACGACAAAGTAACCTTTTACGTGGGAAAGCAAAGAACAGAAAAGCATCACAGAACAACGATAACAAAGTGACGACAAGCTCAACTGCAACGCTATTAAAATGGCTTCGATAGAGCAAATAAACAGTCATAAATGTGCGGGCGGAGGCGGGGAGGGGGCGCCATGCGGCGCTACCGAACATCACAACGCAGCTAACTTGGGGGTGAGGGCAGAGCGGAGGGGGGGGGGGGGGACTCTTGCTTACCTCTTCAACTTTCTCTTGCTCGTTGTGAAAATCTTCCAGCAGGGTGGACCAATTGGCTTGGCGCCTTACGTTGAGCTCGGTTTCTGAAGTGGCGGCTTCCTCCGGCAGTCCTTCCCACATAACTTTATACGTCAACATTCCACACCTTTTTCCTTCGCTAACAATTTTCTTAACTGCATACTGCCCTTTATCACTATACGGATCTCCAGCATGGTTTGATTCGCCCCAGCTACAGTGAGTTCGGCTAAACGCCCTATTCTTTTTGTGCGAAAAGCTGATGGCTCGCTACGTCTGTGCATTGACTACCGTGGTCTTAACGAGGTTACGCGTAATGATGCTTACCCGCTACCGCGTGTGGACGACACTCTCGACGAACTTAAGGACGCGAATTTTTACACACACCTCGACCTCGCTTCTGGATTCTGGCAAGTTCGAGTGCGTGACCAGGACGTTCACAAGACGGCTTTTCAGACCCCTGATGGCTTAATGGAATGGGTCGCCATGCCGTTCAGGGACTGGATCCGGATCCTACGGAGCCGCGAATCCACGAGACTACTCGGGTTCGGACTTGGTCTCGTGGGTCCGGACCCTAGAATCACAGGTAATCGCGGGATCCGGACCCTAGAATCACAGGTAATCGCGGGGTCCGAACCCTAGAATCACAAGTAATCGCGGGATCCGAACCCTAGAGTCACAGGTAATCGCGGGATCCGAACCCTAGAATCACAGGTAATCGCGGGGTCCGAACCCTAGAATCACAGGTAATCGTTGGTTCCGGTACCAGTTATTGTAAGTAATCGTTGGTTCCGGTACCAGTTATTGTAAGTAATCGTTGGTTCCGGTACCAGTTATTGTAAGTAATCGTTAGATCCGGTATTCATCGTACTTTAATGGATTCGCGGTAATCGCGAGTACCTCATCCTCGCAAAACGACGTGGAATCGTGATACCCAATCAGTACTCACGATTCCGAGTATCTCACGATTCTGTGGTTGCCCGAAGTGACACGCTGGTTTTTTGGGAGGTATTTGGCAATGCAAATCTGCTGAGGTGTATGTCTAGGATTGGTTCAATAGCCCTGATTGTTGTCATTCCGCAGCCTTGAATCGGTTGTAGCCCACCCAAAGGCTATTTAAACGGTGCGTACGCGCTTGAAATCCACCACAATCTGCCCGTCCACATCCAATCCTTTCATAGTTAGCAACAATGGCGGGGCAAGCGGGAAGTAGTAGACCGTCTAGATCAGGGAAGAGCTTGTCATCGACGGCTATCCAACGTACAGAAGAGGAGCTTGTTGGGAATTCAGATAGGGTGTTTAGGACACCTCAGTCAAAAACATGTGGAGATCCGTATAGTGATAAAGGGCAGTATGTAGTTAAGAAAATTGTTAGCGAAGGAAAAAGGTGTGGAATGTTGACGTATAAAGTTATGTGGGAAGGACTGCCGGAGGAAGCCGCCACTTCAGAAACCGAGCTCAACGTAAGGCGCCAAGCCAATTGGTCCACCCTGCTGGAAGATTTTCACACCGAGCAAGAGAAAGTTGAAGAGGTAAGCAAGAGTTCCCCCCCCCTCCGCTTTGCCCTCACCCCCGAGTTAGCTGCGTTGTGATGTTCGGTAGCGCCGCATGGCGCCCCCTCCCCGCCTCCGCCCGCACATTTATGACTGTTTATTTGCTCTATCGAAGCCATTTTAATAGCGTTGCAGTTGAGCTTGTCGTCACTTTGTTATCGTTGTTCTGTGATGCTTTTCTGTTCTTTGCTTTCCCACGTAAAAGGTTACTTTGTCGTTAAGCATACCGTTGCACTGTGCTGTTCGGTAGCGCCGCATGGCGCCCACTCCCCGCCTCCGACCGCACATTTATGTCTATGTTTATGTGCTCTACCGAAGCCATAGTTATAGCGTTGCAGTTGAGCTTGTCGACACTATGTTATCGCTGTTCTGTGATGCTTTTCTGTTCTTTGCTTTCCCACATAAAAGGTTACTTTGTCGTTAAGCATATTGTTGCAATGTGCTGTTCGGTAGCGCCGCATGGCGCCCCCTCCCCGCCTCCGACCGCACATTTATGTCTATGTTTATGTGCTCTACCGAAGCCATAGTTATAGCGTTGCAGTTGAGCTTGTCGACACTATGTTATCGCTTCTGTGATGCTTTTCTGTTCTTTGCTTTCCCACATAAAAGGTTACTTTGTCGTTAAGCATATTGTTGCAATGTGCTGTTCGGTAGCGCCGCATGGCGCCCCCTCCCCGCCTCCGCCCGCACATTTACGTATATGTGTATGTGCTCTATCGAAGCCATAGTAATAGCGTTGCAGTTGAGCTTGTCGACACTATGTTATCGCTTTTCTGTTATGCTTTTCTGTTCTTTGTGTTATTTTCTGTTCTTTCGCTACAATTTCATGTTTCCATTAATAACTTTTGATGGGTGCATTGTGTTTCTGCAGGAGGCACGAAAACGAGAGGCGAATCGGATAAGCAGAAAGAGGAAGAACCGGCTGCAAGCTAAAGCTACTGTAACATCAAACGAGGTTGAAGAAGGCATCGAAGAAGATAACGAAGGCGATGAAGAGGTCATCGTGGATGACGACTTGGCGCCGCCGAAGAAGAAGATCTACAATGCTCAATGCTGGAATCATTTCCAGAAGCCAAAGAAGTTCCCCAATGGTATCAAGTATGTCGTATGTAAGTTGTGTCCAAAGGAATTCAAGCTCAAGTACAGCGGAGGGACCTCAAATCTTATCAAGCACCTCAGATGTCGGCATAAAGGTGAGTACAGACAGGACTTGGCTACTGGTGAAAACATCCAAGTTGGGGATGTATCTGTCCCCATCGTGATCAAGGCAGAGGTAAGTCATGTCCCATTGTGAATGTGTAGTAGCATGTTATTGACTTAATGATAGCATGTTATTGACCTTTCATTCGTTGTTGACTCTATTCGCAGATTTCTGCGAAAAGGAAACAGTACCTTGACGAGTTGATAACAATTTGGGTGGTCAAGCGATGTCGGCCAATCGGGATTATGGAGTCGGACACATAGCTCAAGGATGTGATGTCTGCTATTTCGGGAGGCGCATATAGCGGTCCATGTCGTGAGACGGTAATGCGTTGCATGGCGTCCTTGGCTAAAAAGGTAATTGCTGTTGGGAAGCGCTTGGTTATTTGCGAGCCCTACGGAAAGGTTTCCCACACAGGTGAGAATATTTTGCAAACGACAAAGCGCAGACTTGCTGGAGTGAATGTGGGAGAGCTTGTCGAAGCAGACGACTTGGAAGGCGTCGAAGCTGTGGACACTGTGTATGAATCAATATTCAGTAAGGTAAGAGTTAGTTTAGATTTTGGCTTTTTGTTTTTGCTTGTTATGTATGTTTCTGAATGAAGATGGTTTGACGGTTGCCTAGGTGTGCGACAATGGAGCAAATATGAAGAAAGGATGGGGTGCATTGGATGGACATACCTGTGTTACTCATGGCATTCAGTTGTGTGTCAACAAGTTCGTGGAGGAGCCGCACATCAAGGATTGTTCCCGAGCAATGCAAGGTCAGAGTGCCCACTTTTCTAGGAGCACTTTGGGCGCTGCCAAGCTGTCGGAGATTCAAACTCGGATGGGTCTTCCCACAAGTAAGCCAAGTACCAAGTCAGCCACTCGTTGGTTAGGCTTGTTTCCTCAGGCTGTGTGGTTTGTGCAGAACGCTGAAGCAATTACCGAGTATATGTTACAAGTAAGTACTGTCTTGCGGTGTTTTCATTGCATTATTGTTAAGTTGCATTACTTTCATTTACTGAGATATTAATTCTATACTAGGTACCCAATGGTTGCGTTGCCAATGACGATGGGAAGGTGTATTCAGACTTCGCCATCAACACTGAGGATTGGGAGACTATTCGAGAGCTAGCTGCGATCCTGTGGCCAGTGGCTCAAGTCGTGAATTTGCTGCAGGGGGACTATGTTACCATATCACTTGTTTACCCTATGTTAGGCACTTTGTTAGAGCAGCTGTCGTCACACAGGCCCGTTTCATTGCAAGATGAGCGGAGGGATATGGACTTGTACACCATCGAAGCGGAGGACATGGAGCCTCATATGGCGGAGGCAAGGGAGAGTCTGCGGGCCGGAATCATTGAGCGTTTTTTCACGAACATAAGAGAGAACGATTACATCAAGATAGGGATTGCGACATTGCTGGACATTCGGTGAGTACCTTGTAATAGTTGTGTGTGCATGTGTTTAAATTTTGCACATTTGTTTCTATTATATACCTGATAAATATACTAAATGTTGATAAATAGATGTGATTGTATCTGAGCGTCCTTGTGTGTGTGTGTGTGTGTGTGTGTTTGCGTGTATATGCTTATGCATATTTAGTGAGTGCTTGCATGTGTGTTTGTGTGTGTGTCTTATGCATGTGTGTTTATGTCTTATGGATGTGTTTGTGTTTATCTGCTTGTGTGTGTGTTGGTTTGTATGTGCATCTACTTCTGAATGTGTGTGTGGTGTTCGTTTGTGTACCTATTTTGTATGCTCTCTACGTGTTCCTGTGTGTTTGTGTGTGTGTGTATGCAAATTTACTTCTGCATTTCCTATGTTAACTAAAAATGTGAATTGTGCAGGTTTAAGAATCTGGACTTCAATGGCATTCGTCCCGACTTTGCGCCTACAATTTTGGCGGCTGCAAGAAGAGAATTTGGAGAGCAGTGGCGCACAGAGCCGGAAGAGAGCGAGGCAGAAGGCGGTGCTTATCCAAGCATGCAAGCTGCAGAGCTTGGCAAGCAATTGATGTCGTCGAAGAGTAAGTCTTTCACTGCATTCCTTTCCGGGGATTTGACTGGGCGTGTGACGCCCTCTATAGCCAAGCACGTGGAAAAGGATGACTTAGAGCGTTACCTTGAGCTGCCCCAAGAAACGGACAAAGACATTTGTGTGTTGACATGGTGGAAAACACATGCAGCTCTGTACCCCGACTTGGCGTTAATGGCGCGGCAGTACTTATCTATGCCTGCTACCTCTGCTGCATGCGAGCGTTTGTTCAACAAAGCGGGGCGAATGCATGACGCGTTCAAGAAGAACACCAAGGAAGATAGCCTAGAGGATGCCTTGTTAGTCTCATGTAATTGTTGAATTATGTATGCGCGAGGAATATGGTTGTCACAAGTCTATATAAACTGTAAGAAATGGTTGTCTTAAACCTGTTTTCATCCATATTTTGTGCATTTAATGTTCATTTGGTGGACTCGCACTGGCCATGCGATAAACCATTTGGCATTACTTGTCACATCATATGTGAAAAATGGTACTGCATCGGAATCTGTTTCCCTGTGATGGCAAGTGTCTTTTTTGAGCCGGAGGGCTATAAACTCACATACGTTGCTTGTGGCACTTGCCGGAGGGTCCAAAAGCTTTGCTAAATTGTATGGGATTGACTGTAAAGTACTAAATATGTGTGCAGCGGGCAGAAAGTATGGGAAGTGAATTGTACGTATCTATTGTATGGGATCCAAGCATGAGCAGGCGCAATAGAACTAGTAGAGATGTAAAAAATTAATTTGCAGTACAAATTTCCCCCAAATGCGCAATTTGTATCAATATGCATGAGTACTTCGAGTACTTGTTGGAGTCGCGAACCCAACGAATCCAACGGAACCAAAAAATTTGAAGTACTCATGTACTCGGTTCCGGACCCTAGAATCACAGGTACTCGCTGGATCCGAACCCTAGAATCACAGGTACTCGCTGGATCCGAACCCTAGAATCACAGGTAATCGCTGGATCCGAACCCTAGAATCACAAGCAATCGCGGGGTCCGGACCCTAGAATCACAAGTACTCGCTGGATCCGAACCCTAGAGTCACAGGTAATCGCGGGATCCGAACCCTAGAATCACAGGTAATCGCGGGGTCCGAACCCTAGAATCACAGGTAATCGCGGGATCCGGATCCCTTTTTTAGAGGTACTCACTAGTTCCGGATCCTAAAAAATCAAGTACTCATGGATCCGAACCCAACAAAAAAATGGCGGATCCAGTCCCTGATGCCGTTTGGGCTGTGCAACGCACCAGCTACATTTCAGAGGATGATGAACGACATTCTTCGCGACTTTTTTACATAAGTTCGTGACAGTCTACCTGGATGACGTCTGTATTTACAGTCGAACGCTGGAAGAGCACCTGCAGCACCTACGTCTAGTGCTACAATGATTTAAGGAGGAAGGGCTGAAATTACGCCTTAAGAAATATGTGGAGTATCTAGTATCTGGAGTATCTAGTATCTGGAGTATCTAGTGCTACAGCGATTTAAGGAGGAAGGGCTGAAATTACGCCTTAAGAAATGCTTCTTCGGATTGCAAGAAATGGAGTATCTGGGCTACACTGTGTCAGCCGGGGAAATTTCAGTTTCCACAAAGAAAGTCGAGGCCGTTGCAGACTGGCCAGTGCCCAAGACGCAGAAGGAGGTTCGCAGTTTCGTACAGTTCTGCAACTTCTATGCGAGATTTATACACCATTTTAGCGACCTTACGGCTCCATTGACGGACTTACTGCGGAAGTCCCAGCCACAGAAGGTTACGCTGACGCCTGCCTGTTTGGAAGCCTTCGAGACTCTCAAGTTACGGCTCATTTCCGCGCCATGCCTGATCCTTCCGGAGGTCGGCTCGGACGCGACGTTCACCGTGGCTACAGATGCTTCAACAATGGGGATTGCAGCAGTCCTGTTGCAAGACCAGGGAGGCGGTCTTCAACCAGTCTCTTACTGGGCGCGTAAGCTGAATCCAGCTGAGCGTGGTAACACTTACTCTGCGTACGACTTAGAAGCTTTGGCCGTATGCGAAGCTGTCAAGCATTGGAGGTGCTATCTTGAAGGCTGCTCTAAGTTCCTTGTCGTAACAGACCACGACACACTGCGGCATCTGCTCAGGCAACCGAACAACAGGCTGAACAAGCGGCAAGCAAGATACCTGCGGGACTTGCAACAGTTTGTGGGCTCGATGACACTTGCATATCGCAAGGGAGCTCTGAACGAAGCTGACCCGTTAAGCCGGCGTCCAGACTTCGTACCTCAGGCCACAGTACCCTTATTTTGGGATGGCGAGGTTCCGTCAGATCGAGAATTACGACGGAAGTCCCAGCTGCTGTTTGAAGACGCACAGTTAAATTCACTGACTGTTAACGCGTTGCAGTTGAGCCCTGAGTTCGCTGATCTCATTCGCGAGGGGTTCTCACAAGATTCGTTTTATGGGGACGATGGTGAGTGGACAAGAGACAGCCGGATAGAAGCCAGAGATGGGTACTTTTGGCGTCTCAATCGCCTCTGTATTCCACAGAACTCTGAGCTCCGACTGAGATTGATCACAGAGATGCACGAAAGTTCGTCAGCTGGTCACAGAGGAGTTGCTAGCACTCTTGCTAAAGCACTCGACAGATTCTGGTGGAAACGAATCCGCCAAGACGTGAAAGATTTTTGTGAACGCTGCGTCGTGTGCCGACGAGCAAAGATTCGACCGCAGATGGCTGCGACTCTTTACCCATTACCTGTTCCACCCAGACCGTGGCACACAGTTGGTCTTGACTACCTGACACACTTGCCTGAGAGCAACGGCTTTAACAGTGTGCTGATTGTGGTAGACCATCTAACTCGAATGGCCCATTTTCTGCCATGTACAGAGTCGATTACTGCCGAAGAAACTGCAACTTTGTTTTTACAGGGAGTCTACCGCTTACATGGACTTCCCCGTGTGCTAATCAGCGACCGTGACCCAAAATTTGTCAGCGCTTTCTGGCAGACACTCTGGAGACGCCTTGGAACACGTCTGAACATGTCTTCCAGTCGACACCCAGAAACAGATGGATTGACAGAGCGCGTGAACAGCACGTTTCAGCAGCTTCTTCGTTGCTTCTGTTGCTATGATGGCTCTGACTGGTCGACACTTTTACCGCAAGTGGAGTTTGCGTACAACGCTTCGCGTGCACTCGGAATTGAGCACACACCGTTCGAGGCTAACTTTGGTTTTTCTCCTGAGGAGCCTCCTGACCTGCTCTTCAGTATGCGACCGTCGATTCCAATTTCGCAAGACGCAACAGAACGGTTAAGATTGTTACAGGAAGTGCACAACCTGGTACGCTCTGTGTTACAGCTACATAAGGACGAGATGCAGGCGAACACAGAACCGTCTACGGCGCCACACTTCGCTAAGGGAGACAAAGTGTCAGTCGTCACAGCAAATCTTTTTCTGCGAGGACAACCGAACAGGAAACTCAGAGACAGACAGCTCGGCCCTTTTTCAGTGGAGGAGCAGATTGGAAAACACAGTTACAGATTGAAACTACCAGCGACAGTACGCTTACACCCTGTGTTCCACGTTAATAACTTACGACCCTGCTCTACCGCTCCGCTACGACCAGCTGTTCCTGTGACTGTACCTGAAGGAGACGATGAGGAGTTTGACGTGTCGCACATCTCTGCTGTGTGCATCAAGTCGCTACCTGGGCGACGAGGCAAATATTTGCTCTTCATGACGCACTTCAGTGATGACGACATTCCACCTGTCTAGCACCGTTTGAACGAGGTGCATCGAACAATTGCGTTACAAGAATTCTTGGAGACGCCCCAATGGCGCAAGTTCGCCAAGACTCAGGCGTACATTGACTTCATGCACGCTTTCCCAGCGCGCATTCCTGAGTCCCAGTAATTGCTTCAGTAAAGGAGCCAAGAACCACGGAGGTCTGCCTCGCGGCGGCCTCATTGATCTGTCAAGAGGGGGAGGGTACGAGTGTGACGAGTACAGTCCTGCAACAGTACATTACAGGACATTGTACAGGTACTCGTTACGGATACCAAATCGTGCTTTTCCACAGGACGGACGTATACTCGTGGGTACGTCGCTACTGCAATATTGTAATGGTGTTGATGCTACAGTACGACCAGTACCTCCCGGTACGTACATATATGCATAATTAATCTAACTAGCCAGATGACGCGCCAGAACGAGCTCTTCAATGCAGAAGGAGCCGCGTCGTGAGACCCAATGCTAGGCAGGCCGTGTCTCGAGGACAGATGACGACGGTTGAACAGCACTGACGCCTGACACGTAAGCGAAGCTTGCAGGCGTAACTAGTCTGGGCTGAAACCTATTTAAGCCCAGTGCAGTAGAGGGAGGTGACAGAACCTTTTAACAATTCCTTTGTTCACTTACAACATCTACTGCCTAAGTACAGCAGTGAAACATCTCTCATCAATTGCCTCTCGTCAACATCATTTGCCATCTTGCAACAACAGAACTAGACAGACTAGAACAGATTTGTGCTAGCGTTTAGCTTTCAGAGGCTAACCGCCACAACTTAGCCT
Organism: Tetraselmis chui; assembly: GCA_026401115.1. NCBI lineage: Eukaryota > Viridiplantae > Chlorophyta > Chlorodendrophyceae > Chlorodendrales > Chlorodendraceae > Tetraselmis > Tetraselmis chui. Next base: position 65,974 of record JAPMLY010001902.1, on the reverse strand, counting down.
AACCAAAGTAGCACCTCACACGTGGTTTCGGAGCCTCAAAACAGCTAGACGAGACGAAGATGTCTAACCGAGCGGGAGAGAGACTACCAGAGGAAGTTGATGGTCGACTAGAGGGGGCGCCTTCATGGCCGACACAACCGACGTCGACAGATGGTGGAAGACAGGCAGTGCGAGAAGGATCGAGTCCCACGATGGAGCCTATTTCGGTACACGTCACCGAGATGCTACAACGACTAAGTAACCGAGTTGACACTTTTTCGACTGAGCTATCTCAACTGCGTGACCACGTCGACAACGGTTTCAGACATTTTGAAGGACGAGTGAACAGAAGCCGAGAAACGGAGAATTTTCTTCGAGGAGAACAATTGAGATCGGAGAGGACGCGAGAGATGCCAAGCATGATGCCGAACGATGTCAAACCAGCCAAGATCAAGAGCATCGGTACGACTAACATCGACGAGCTGAGAAACTGGTTCCGACATGCACGAGGGTATCTACGGTATCACAGCGTTAACCCTGAAGAGCAAAGAGGAGTGTACTGGGTATCTGGCTTTCTGGAAGGACCACTATCGAAGTGGTGGTACTCCCAAGTTGCGCAGACTGGAGATGAAGTCGGTGGAGGATTTTCCGGAGTTTCTGAGATGGAGAAATCCTTAATTCAGGAATTCTGCGGAAGAACACCGGCAGAACAAGCGAGATTGAATTTGGACAAAGCGCGACAAAAAACCACGGTCCTGAAGTATGCAAACTATTTTCGAGAACAATTATTGGAGCTTCCTCACCGTCACGAAGAAGATAACGTACATGATTTCGAGCGCGGTTTGAGACCCTCGATTCATAAGGAGATTGCCATGAAAAACCCTAAGACCCTACACGAGGCGATTCAAGCAGCTCTGCGAGCGGAGGCAGCGGAGACCAAGATTGAGACGACCCAACGTTCCACAGGCCGACTGAACGCCATCGAAGAAGACAGCGACTTTTCAGAGGCAGCGGAGGAGATCGACAGTGAGTCGGAGGAAGATTCGCATGGCGCGACCGAAGAAAAGCCGCGGGAGCTGTACGAGATTAGACGCCTCACTCAAGAGGAGGTCGACGGATTTAAGAAAGAGGGCAAGTGCTTCATTTGCCACATGAAGAGACACATCGCTATCGACTGCCCAGACAGAAAGAACAAGAAGAAGGACATAACGAAGAAATCCCGGCCGGGAAAGTGAGACCTGAGTCGGCAGCTCGCGGCAAGCTGCAGGATGAGGTTTCGTCTCCTACAACGACTCAGGGAGAGACCAGAACAGAAGAAGTACGAGACCCGTTACTTCAAACGACATTGAGGCCAGTATTTAGGGGCAAGGACTTTAGCGACTGGATGATGAACATGGAGTATTTCATGAAGTACTCTCAGACCTACGGACCTTTCGACTTAGATGGAGCTAGCGATAATGACGGCCTTAATTCTCAAGTGGCGGAGGATTTTTGCTGTCCGGCGCGCCCATTTCAGGAGAGAGATTTACAGAAGTACCGGAGAATTTGGCTAAATGCGCCATTTAATGAATTAGAAGATTTTTGGGCCATTATTTGCGGAGTAAAGTGCTTCATCCCCATCTGAGAGCGGTTATAGTGGTTCCAAAATGGAGGGCAAAACCATGGTTCAAGCTGCTGCGAAATTTCCGACTTGTCGACGAGCTGGCGGCGAAAGAACATGTGTCTACCTGCCCTACGAACAACGGAATAGAAGGAAGAAGGCAAGATGTTGGACCGACAAGATGGACGACGCAAGTCTACGTCGACGACACCGATCGAGTTCGATTTCTGCCTCAGAACCTACAAAATCCCCCGAAGACCTACTGGACTCACTCGACGACTCTTGTTACCGATGGCCGACGAGTGTTACTAGCGAAAGAGGACACTGGCATGGTCTGGTTTCCTGGTGGCAAACATGAGATCTAAGACGCGACCCCGGAATGCACAACAGTGCGAGCTCCTACGGAGACAAATGGATTTAAGGTGAGCGAAACAAATTTACGCCTTTTAGGGACGGAGGCTTCCGGACAGAATAAGCGCTACGTGTGTATCGCTCGCGTTCGACCCGGATCGATACCGGACGCTACGTCAACTTCTCGGGCAGTATGGGCTACCTGGAAGGAATTAATTTCGGCACGGCGTACGGGTTATCTAGTTCGTGAAGACCAGCAGTTCCCTCTTCGTTACGAGACTTTCGGGAAACCGATCGACGGTTGGATGAACAAGAACGTCCGACTAGAAGACAATGTTCCTGCGACGCTACATGTATCCACAACCCAGTCTGGAACAAGTCTGTTAGTGTTGGGAGGCACCTTACGCGGACATCGATGCCGTATTTTGGTTGACTCTGGCGCTTCGGAAATTTTCTGCAAGGCTGAGTGGGTACGGGAGCATTACATCCCGACGGTTACTGGAGAGAAATACCGGATAAAATTGGCAGATGGTAGATCAATAGTGATCAACAACCTGAGTGGACGACTTCGTTACGAGATTCCCTGAATGAGTTTACGGACATCATCAAGGAGCCTGACGGTCTACCGCCAACTCGCGAGTGCGACTTTGAAATTAATTTGGAGTGCGATGAACCACCTAAGAAGCGAACATACCGTATGTCACTAGCAAAACTCCGGGAGGTTCAGGTACATTTGCAAGACTTACTCGCAAAAGGCTGGATTCGTCCGTCTAAATCTCCGTCCGGTGCCCCGATTTTATTTGTACGCAAGAAGGATGGTACCATGCGCATGTGCGTAGACTATCGGAAACTCAATGACCTTACGAGGAAAGACCGAACACCGTTACCCCGGATTGATGAATTACTCGACTCGCTATATGGGGCTCATTATTTCAGCACGCTGGACTTGTATAAAGGCTATCATCAAGTTCGAGTCAAGGAGCGCGACATACATAAGACAGCATTCCGAACTCATTACGGATTGTTCGAGTACTGCGTTCTACCCTTTGGACTTTGTAACGCCCCAGCTGGATTCCAAGCGATGATGAATCGAGTTTTGGCCCCGTATCTTGGCAAGTTTTGCGTGGTAATTGAAATTGAAATTGTTTACAACAATACCAGTAAGAACCGGCTGCTGTCTCTGGCCCCCCCCCTTTTGCTATGCTCAACTTGTTGTTGGACTTCTAAGCGTGAGGTAGACCGTGAACCACTAATCCCAACCTCTCCAATGGCAGTAACGATACCGTCTAAAACATACCCGTATCCAGGTATTTACAATTTTCTGATCTATACGTATTTTTTTGGATACAGTATGAAAAATAAAATGTCGCTAATCTCCACGTTACGCGGCCTGCTCCAGCCGCTGCGGGGTCGCTGAGCAGCAAGGCTGTCCAGCTTGAAATTGAAATTGAAATTGTTTACAGCAATACCAGTATGAACCGGCTGCCGTCTCTGGCCCCCCCCTTTTGCTATGCCATACATGACTTAGAAGCGTGAGGTAGACCGTTAACCACTGATCCCAACCTCTCCAATGGCAGTAACAGCTAATGTCCAGCTTGAGCTGGTCGAGGCGAACTTGCCTGACCTCGGCTCCCGTGCGACTCCGGTCGTGCCGGAGCTTGGGGGGAAAGGCAGGTGAAAACCCCCCCTCGCATAGGTCGTCGTCGGTCCCGCCTCGATCCGTGCTCAACCCCGCCCGAGGTATTAGCCGCTCCTCCCGACGCAGCTCGCCACCTAGCCGAGTCTTCTCTCCTCCTTCGGGGGCTGAGAGGAGAAAATAACTAGGCTGCAGACGGTGTCCGGCTGGCTCTCCTGCCCCGAGCCAGATTTTCTCATGTCCCCTGTCCTTTTCCCGTCTGTTTCCATCACCTATCTGATCGCGCTGTGGCCGTCCGTACCCTCCCCCGGTGGTTTACGTTGTTAGGGGGCCGCCTTTACGAGCAGTGTGCCGTTACGATAACCCTAGGCACACTGCCTGAGGCAGCCTATCGATAACCGGGTACCGACTAGGGAAGGGGTTGGTAGAACACATGGATCGAGTCGCCGGTCCTCAAAAGATGGTGGGTACGGAAATTTTTCCAAAAACCCCCCGTACCGGGCTTTTCCGGCGGCGGGCGATCCTAAGGACCGCCGCCGCCAGACCGTGCCGCTCCTCCGGCTGCGACCAGCCTCCGTCTTGCGCAACATCATGCCTCGCCCCCAGGGGAGACCTAAGGCTCCCGCAGGGCTTGTGACTGCTAGCGAGCGCTGTCCCAAGCGCTGCTTCCCAGCTGTCCGCCGCCAGCTCCAACACCTTCGTCCCTCCGCTGATCCGTCCGTACCCCTTTTCACCAAAAAATATTTCGCAAACGCCGCCCCATCGTCGGGAGAGTATCTGCGAGTACTTAGTCGCGAAAAAGACATATCGGACTGGCCGAGCGGGAGATCCCTGTGCCGGTGTACGGATATTATGTTTTTCCAAAACCCTCCGTACATGGCTTCCCGACAGCTGTTGATCCCGCGGATCGCAGCTGCCGGTACTGCGTGGTATACTTGGACGACGTGTTGATCTACAGTAAGACGGCCGACGAACACCTCGAGCATATTCCACTCGTGTTACGAGAGCTGCAGCGACACCAGTTGCATATCAAACTCTCTAAGTGTTACTTCGGGCGATCGAGCGTCAATTTCCTTGGGCATGTGGTGGAAGCTGGACAGATCCGAATGGACCCCGACAAGGTGGAGGCAGTACAGAATTGGCCCCGACCGAAATCTGTGACTGAAGTACGTGGATTTCTGGGACTTGCTGGATATTACCGGAGGTTTATCAACCAATTAGCAACCCTAGCAACCCCATTAACGGACATGACCAAGAAGACACCGGAATTTCGCTGGACTCCTCAAGCTGAGTCAGCATTTGAGCAAATTAAAGGCGCGATGGTACGTGCACAAGTACTAGTAATTCCTGACACCTCTCCTAATGCAAGGTACACACTGTACACAGATGCTTCTGGATTTGCAGTAGGAGTTGTGCTGTTACAAGACCAAGGTATTGGATTACAACCCGTTGCGTACCATGCTCGAAAGATGAACAAGCATGAGGTACACTATCATGTCCACGAACAAGAGCTACTGGCAGTTCGCAACGCTCTACTGAAGTTCCGTTGCGACTTAGATGGCGCGGCGGGATTTACAGTAATTACGGACCATGACACGTTGCGACACTTCTTTCGGCAGCGCGATTTGTCTACTCGACAGGTGCGATGGCTTCAAGTTTTAGCACCTTACCAGCGACAAATGGACATCGTATACAAGAAGGGAGCAGTCAACCATGCAGACGCTCTGTCTCACCGACCTGACCTGAAGGGCTCATTACAGAAGCTGCAATTGTTACGCGATTGGACCAACGACGAAACAGAATGCGAGTTACACGCGCAGATTTTGTCCCTGGAATCCCGGTTACACCCTGACTCTGGACTTCATGCGGAAATCAAAAATGCTTATGACTCGGATAAATATCTGCTTACCCGGAAATCTCTGCCTACCCGGCTGGTACGTCAATCAAATGGACTCTTGTACGCCTACGGAACAAGACTGTATGTGCCGAAGTTCTCTACATTGAGATCAAGAGTATTGTACGAACTACACGACGCACCGAACGCGGGACATCCTGGTATTATTCGACTATTGGCAGCAGTGACCCGGACGTTTTGGTGGCCTAACATGAAGCGGACAATACAACACTATGTACGCAGCTGTGTTACATGTCAACGCAACAAGGCAGCGCGACACAAGCCTTATGGACTCCTTCAATCGCACGAGGTACCGACCACGCCCTTTGAGCATGTATCGCTTGACCTGATTACGGACCTTCCTGAGTGCGATGGGTATGATGTTGTGGTGGTATTCGTCTGTATGCTTACGAAACGGACGATTGTCGAGCCAATTACAAAAACGATTACAGCGGAACAATTAGCAAAAGTTATGCACCGCGCTGTTTTTCGGCATTTTGGCTTACCACGGAAATTAATATCCGATCGAGATCCCCGGTTTATGAGCGACTTATGGCAAACCCTATTTAGGGCTGTTGGCACCAAGCTTAATTTCTCTACGAGCTATCATCCCCAGACAGATGGCCAAACCGAACGAGTAAACCAGACATGGGAGCAAGTCATACGATGCTATGTGCACCCCTTGCACGACGACTGGGTTCAACACCTTACCAACGTGGAGTTCGCGATCAACGCAACGGTTTCTACGTCAACGACTATGTCTCCATTTAAGGCGACGCTAGGATTCCAGCCGACATCTTCAACGACGGCTACATTTGAAGATAACGAGCCTAGCCGTACTTTACCGGAGCAAGTGAAGATTCTGGTCGAGATGCACAGATTTGCCCACGACTGCGTCAAAGCAGCCCAGGCACACATGCAAGACGCCGCAAATCGGCACCGGTTACCAATACCTTTTACAGTTGGCGACAAGGTTAAGCTCAAGGCGACAAATCTACGGTTTGTACAACAGCCATGTTCTAAACTACGCGACCGCTACAATTGAAATTGAAATTGAAATTGAAATTGAAATTGTTCACAACATGTCCCGGCAGACTGGACCGAGTGTCGTCTCACGGGCCACTCTACTTCGCCATACAGGACTTATTAGCAAGTTGGGCCCGGGTCTCTCCGACCAGGTTCATTTCTTATCGGCACACCTATCTGCAATGTGTGTCTCGACGTTCCTCGGGAGTTATATAACTGTAAGCAACCTCAGTAATTGCCACAGTCCCCCCACCTAAGCAGTAACAGCGTAATAATTTTGTAATCAAGAAAAACAGATCTAAAAATAAATCCACTTGTCTAGAAATGCAAAACTAAACTGCTGCTCGACCTTCACGATGCACGGCCCGCTCCCGCCGAACCGGGGTGTCGACCGGCCTAGGCCGGTCGGCGTTCGGGAGGGACGACGGGCCAGCCTAATCTAGCTCCCGCGTGACTTCGGTCTTGCCGAAGGAAGGAGGGGAAAGGCTGGCAAAAAACCCCTCCTCGCGCGGTCGCTCGTCGATCCCGCCGCTCCATCCCGTAAACCCCGCCCCAAGGTCTTGCCGCGTCCACCGACGCGGCGGTCCTCCGTGTCGAGGTCCCCCATCACCTCGAGGGCAGGTGGGGGGGACCGAGACACACAGACATAGAAAAAACTAGCGCTCCTGCCTCCGCGCCTGAATTTTCCCCGCCCATTTCCTCGGTTTTTTCTCTGTCTGGTACCCGGGTACCTGTCGGTTTTCCGGCCTGTGGCCGTACCCTCCCCCCTCTGATCGCGCGTCCACCGAGCAGCCTTTTCTTGAGCGGGGGCCTCCGCGCTCACCCGGGCCCACGCTCAAGGACTCCTAGGAGTATGAAGGTCTGTCGGGGTAGTGGGTGTCGAAGAGGGGGGGGGGCAGGTCACCGTGGCCGGATCCGGCGGGCCGCGGGCGCCCGGAATTAAGCAAAAACCCTCCGTGCCGGGTTTTCCGGCGGCGCCGACCCAAAGGGTCGTCGCCGCCAGATCGTGTCGCTCCTCCCATCGCGACTGTCCTCCTTGCCGTCCCAGCTGACTCCTCCCCCCGGGAGATGACGCTGGACGACGTAGCGGCGCGCTAGTGAGCGCCCTACCCTGGTGCTGCTCCCCGACTAGCTCGACGCCGGGTACGGACATTGTTTTAGTTTCCGAAAAAAGCCCTCCGTACAGGGCTTTTCGGCGGCGGCTGATCCTGAGGATCGCCGCCGCCTCCTGTAGCCGCTCCTCCGCCTGCGACTAGCCACCGTCCTGTGCCATGTCTTGCCTCACCCCTCGGCAAGGTTCGACCGGCACAGGGCTGGTCGATAGCTAGCGAGCGCCCTTTCCTGGCGCTGCTTCCCGGCTGGCCACCACCAGCTCCAACACCCGCCTCCCACCGCTGATCCGGCCGTACCCTCCTCGCCATCAAACGCTGCCGTAGTACAGGTCCCACTCCTAAAAGTAAGGCCGTATCTAGGAGTATCAGTGCGCGAAAAAACATATCGGACGGCCCGAGCGGGAGATCTTGGCGCCGGTAGTGCACAGAAATTATTTTTTTCAAAAGCCCTCTGTACAGGGCTTCCCGACAGCTGCTGATCCCACGGATCGAGCTGTCGGCCCTCTTAGCCCCCTACCGTGCCAGGCCTGGCACGGCTACGGGGTTTCCAGCGCCCACCACGGGGAGGTGAGGGGATGCCGACGGGCCTGCGAGCGCACCCCCCTCCGGGGCCGCCGCCGCTGCGCCGTGAGCGGGCGCCGCGACCGCTACATTGGACCGTTTCTCATTACGGAGGAAGTTTCCCCGGTTGCATTTCGGCTTAAGCTATCCCTTGGAGTACGGATTCACGATGTTGTACACGCCAGTCTACTGGAAAGATGGAATTCAGAACTAGAACAGGCCAACAATGCGCAGCCAATTCCGATTGTGCACGATGCGAAGCGATTTGAAGTCGACGAAATACTCGACGTGGCTTTTAACTCCAATGGCACTGGACTTTTGTTTAAGGTCCGCTGGGCAGCACCGTTCAACGTACCTAGCGAGGACACTTGGGAACCCATGCGAGGAGTCAACCACTTAAACATCTTTTCCGAATTCCTTCGAACGGATGTTTATCGAGAATTTTCTGGCACCCTGACTTTGTCAGATTTCGCAATCGCTGGCATGCAAGAACCCCCAAGAAGCCAAGACCCTGAGTACTGCACAGCGAGGACGCTTGTGCTTAAGGAGGGGAGAGTGTCATATCCTAGCCATTTAGCTAAGTGCTAGTATCTGACATCATTTATTTCCTCTAAATGGTACTTGTATCTTAGCGATATTCAGTGACTCTTTTATTGTCATCACGGCAGTACAACTGTATCGCCGTATTTTCCCTCGACAGTACAGAGTTACTAGCAGTATCTCTTCTAGATAGTTCTTTTCTAGATAGTTCTAAGAGCTTGTGCGATAAGGTTAGATAGACGGTACATGTAACCTCAGTTAACCTGTATCACTAGTAATAGTTTGGTTTAGTTTGCAGACAACACAAGCTACAGGCTCTAGGGCTGTTTCTCGAACACCTGAGGTGTGGATATTTAAGACGGGGACTTACTGGTAGAGGAGAAGACCGGTACAGACCAGATTTACGCCACACCCAGATTGTAAGAAACCATGTTCCTAAGACAATCTTATTAATTCTCTCTACGCTGTATAATTAGATCCAGAGATTAGGTTCTACTATTAGTCTAAGGTTGCCAACTTAGCCTAACCAAAGTAGCACCTCACAGAAAGCTACTTAAGCCTAGTGGAGTACAAGGAGGTGACAAAACCGTTTTAACAATTCCTTGATCCGATTACAATATCTTGTTATACAATGAACAATTGAAGCATCTTAAAACATCTCCTCTTCCATTTTCACTTCCACTTGCAGAGACAGCAGCACCAAGCAGTACATAACAATTTTGTGAAGCACTTAGCTCTCACCACGCCAACTACCACACTAGTTTCGGAGCTCATTGGTCGACGCACGCTTTCGTTGTTGCTTGACTCATTCGACGTTGTCTGATTGATTCGAAATGGCTTCTGTTAGACATGGTAGTTGTGACGAGTACTATGGAAGATGGGGGTTCTTCTCGGACCGTGACACACCTACATACAATGATCGGACTCACCGGGTATCGAGCCCGCGACCTTTTACGTATTAGGCGTGCGCTTTACCGGCTCACCGAAAAAGCATAGTTGACATATGTGGCCACATACCACATATGTACCAAACTACGACAAGTACAATCATGCAACAGTAAATTGTAGGACAATGTACATATATTCGTTACTAATTATAATTCGTGCTTTTCCATCGGAAGGACGTACAACGTGGGTAAGTCGCTACTGCAATGTTAGCGAGGACTCTAATGCGTACTGTACTACCATTACCTCCCGGTACGTACACGTACGCACAGTTAATCTAACAAGCCAAATGACGCGCCAAGCGAGGTTTCCTATGCAGAATGTGATTCCCAAGCTAGACAAGCCGCGTCACTAGACTGTTGACGACGGTTGGAAAGCCCTAACGCCTGACACGTAAGCGAGTGTGAGTAGGCGTACGCTATGTGGGCGGAAAGCTAATTAAGCCTAGTGCAATAGAGGGAGGTGACAAAACCATTTGGCAATTACTTTGTTCAATTACAATATACTGCTAAAGTACAATTAGTGAGACATCTTCGCATCTTTTCCCATCTACACCACTACTCAACAAGTGAGCAACGACAGAACAAAACATAACAGAATAGATTTGTGCTAGCAGTTAGATTAGAAAGGCTAACCGCCACATGATTACGTGGTGATCGTACGGACTGTCGGAGGTTCCAAAGTCTCAAACATTAAGCTCGTGTTACAACGTGAACCTCGTACTTATAGAATTTGGTTTCTTGTTGGTTCGATTTTACTTGATGAAGAGCATGTCGCCAAAACAATATCAAATAAGCACATCGAAGGAAACAAGGGCAAGCTTCCCCTTTGTCTCCCTTTCGTGGATGAAAGAGCTGTCTTTGGCCTCGGCATGAATCACGTACACTAAGTTTCCAATATGCCATGTGCAATAAGAAGGCCCTTACACAACAACCGTACACTGTGACTGGCCGTTTCTAATTTTTATTTCAATTTTATTTTTCTGTGTTTGCTTGTAATCAGTTTCGCGTTGGGACTCTTGCTACTACAGGGCACCAAAATTGCTCTGCTTGTGCCTGTGCCTCTGCTTTACGCTTTAAATACTTGTAATAATTTTATTTTTATTTTCAAACTCGGATGTGTCGACGACTTTGCGGCTGGATATCCATCCGCGCAACCATTATTTACTATATTATTGGCGATATTTTCTAGTCCAGACTCCAGAAGCGCTATGACCGCGTGACAAGTGACGTCACTTGATGCGTCGACGCAAGCAAGATGGGTCGGGACTCGGGAGTCGAGACGCGGAACGGGTCGTGCGCACAAAGCTCGGCGCTACCAGCAAGTGACTGAGAATAACACAGCTCTACCTGTTCCGACTGCCTACAGATTGCGTATACCTTTGAAAATTGGCACAGTATTTATCGAGAGTCTGGAATAGGCGCACTCTGTTTTTTAAACAGTAAAACACACAGCGAGCTGCGGCTATATATTCACTCCCATGTCGCTTCACCGCGGCGGGGTTGCCGACCGGGTACACTACTCGACGCCCCTGACGCTGCTTTTACTCGTAGCATCAATCACATTCCCTGCGACGGCGCAGCCCGTCTTGCTCGATTACGCCCCCCACGGCGAAGTGAACCCCTTCACTGGGGTCGTCGCTTGGAGCACGGACAGAATGCCGTCATCGATCTCGATGGAGTGGGCGTTCGTCGGATTGTCTGACGTGCTGCCCTCCTGCGACGCCCCGACCAACCTGGACTGGTCCTCCGTGGAGGCGGCACTCAGTGAGCACGCTGCGCGAGGGCATCAGACAATACTCCGCCCCGTGACAATCGGCCCAGGCTGTACGTTGACCCGCAAAACCTCGCCGCTCCGTCCCTGTCGATTTTATCTTGTTCCCGGAGCATAGTACTCAATTGTCTATCCTCTGCATGTGTTTAAACAAAGCGTTTTAAGCAGTTTTTTTTTTCCATGACTTACAAGCAGTAGCGATACCCGTCAGCAATATCGTTTTCGTCCTGGCGTGCCTTACTTACCGTCTGTGCCACAGATGGCGCCGGGAGTTACGCACCCGCCGGAATGCCGACTCGGGCTCTGGTGTACGACGGACAGAGCTTCCAGAATCCGCGCTGGGAACAGTCCGTTGTGAAGTCGTGCATATTATCGTTTATTTCCGCGTTCGCGCTCCGATACCGCACCGACGCCCGCGTGGCGTATGTTCAGATGGGACTCTTCGGCCTGTGGGGCGAGCACCACCTGGACGACGCCGCCGCCTACGACGGGCGAAACTTTCCGTCCGCTGACGACCAGGCAGAGTACATCAACACATTCATTGACGGTTTCGGCACGGGTCCGAACGACATTTCCTGTGGCATTTCGTGGGATTCGGGTCAAGTCCATGGTCCATTCGCTTCCCATCCGGAGTTACTGGGTCGGCGGTTCCATATTTTCGACGACAGCCTCCTTATTAGAAAGCACTCCTCCGTCGACAACTGGCGACAGAACACCCTACCCGCGCAGCTGCGTGCCTCGCAGGCTGCATACGGGATGGGCGGCGAGTTCTACTGGACTCGGTGTAACTCAAACGGAAGGTGGGCGACCATCGCTCCCTACGACTGCGGAAATGACGAAAGTGTATCCGACCAAGCTTCGAGGCTCTTCCTAAACTACGCCCTGGGCTCGCCAGCGGTCACGAGCGGAAACGTCCAGGCCGTCGACGTTCTACGGGGGTCAAAATCGATGGGATGGGAGCTGTCAGCGACCGAGGTCGAGGTCATTGGCGATGCGAACGTGAGGGTTTCTTTCCGTAACACCGGCGCCGCCCCTCTCCCATACCAACTCCACGCCTGCCTCTCGACGACCCGAGACCTTGTCGAGGGGGAGCTCGAATGCCTGGAGCTCCCCTTACTGACACCCGCTGCCTATCACACCCTCACTTGGACCTTGCCTTCCGCTCTCCCCGCCGGTCGCGACACCACGTTGTTCCTCAGCCTGGAGGCACTCTCGCGGCTGCCTCCCACCTTCAGTCGCCCCCTTCTCAGCAACGCCGGCATCAGCGCCCAGTACCGCGACCTTCCCATCTCTGTGATGATCACACCCCCTGCAGCCACCCCTACCCCTTCCCCTACCTCTTCCTCGACGACCACAGTGGCCCCAACAACGACCACCACTGGTACACCCCCCTCACCTTGCACGATTCTCCCCTCTCCATTTCAAAACAATTCTGATCACGTCTGCCCTTTCGAGAGTGGCTCTTACCTATCACTGCCCATACCAGCCAATTGAGCCTTTCAGTGCAGCCGCCCCTTCACCACACCCGACGTAGTGGAACGATAGTACGTGAGACATTCGTTTACATAGTGTGCTAGTTTCGTATGTGATATTATTGATTATTCTAACAAATGCTCCCCCCCCCCCCCCTCGAATTCCCCAGCTGCCCCTCCTCCTGCCCCTACCGCCGCCCCTAACCCTCCTCCCACCCCTCCCCCAAGCACCACAAGAGCTCCACCTCCCACCACAGGTCACCCCCCTGACCTTCTCATGTTTAAGAAAAACATACTAGGATAAGTTAGGTAAAAAAACCCATATTAAAGTATGTTATGTAAAAACATATTAGAGGGCAGCTGTTGCAATTTTGCATGATCCAATACCGTGATGCTGACTAACCTAACTATTGCTTGCCTTTCTGCTCCCCTCGATGAATTCCACAGGTGCCCCCACTCCAGCCCCCACCACAACAACAACTTCGCCTCTCACGACAGGTAACTCCCCGTGCTTTGCCATGCTCAGAACATATGTATAGAACCAGCTGCTGTCATTCTGTAAATTGGATACCCTAATGCTGACTACCCTAACAATCGCTTGCCCCTTCACCTCCGTTGGGTTCCCCAGCTACCCCTACCCCTGCCCCTACCCCCGCCCCTACGCCCACCTCTCCCCCAACCACTACAACAGGTGCACCTCCAATCACAGGTAACCCCTGTGGCCTTCTCATGCTCAGTGACAAATGCTTAGAACGCAACTGTTTCTATTTTGATTCATTTGACACCCTCGTGATGATCACACAACACTCGCTTGCCCCTTTACTTACCCCACTCGAATTCCCCAGCTGGCCCTACTTCTGTCCCTACCACCGCCCCTTTTCCCACTCCCCCAAGCACCAGAATATCTCCACCTCCCACCATAGCTTACCCCCCTGACCTTCTCATGTTTGAGAAAACATATTAGGATAAGTTAGGTAAAAAAATGTTAGAGTAAGCTAGGTAGAAACTATTAGAGGACAGGTATTGCAAATTTTCATGATCCAACTCCGTAATGCTGACTAACCTACCTCTTGCTTGCCTTTCTGCTCCCCTCGATGAATTCCACAGCTGCCCCCACTCCAACCCCCACCACAACAACAACTTCACCTCCCACGACAGGTACGCCCCCGTGCTTTGCCATGCTCCGAACATCAAATGTATATTAACACCTGCTGTCATAGTATGAATTGGATCCCCTAATGCTGACTACCCTAACACTCGCTTGCCCCTTCACCCCCCGCGGATTCCCCAGCTGCCCCTACTCCTGCCCCCACCGCCGCCCCTACCCCCACCCCTCCCCCAACCACTACAACAGGTACACCTCCAACCACAGGTAACTCCCCTCCTCTTTCCATTCCTTACCCTTCCCTCACCGCAACACCAGCTGCACCTCCCATCACCGATAGATTCCACCCACCCATGTTTTCCGAAAGGCTAGCTTGAAGAAGTTTGCATGCGCTGTTATGTCATTGAGTTTTGTCCCTTCACCCCCACCTCCATATCCACAGTTGCCCCCACTCCAGCCCCGGCGACCACAACAACGACTCCGTCGCCCTCCACAGGTGAAATACACACTTCCATCTGCTCGGAAAGAAACGTTTGCATGCACAGCAGCTGTTATTACCCATTCACGCAACACCCTGCCATATGTTGCCCACAAATCTAACAGCTGCTTATCCCGTCACACCCACCCCATATCCACAGATGCCCCCACTCCAGCCCCGACGACTACAACAACAACTCCACCTTCCGCAACAACAGGTAACCCTCACCTACCCGGGCACCGAACGGCTTGAAAATCTTCCCTTTACGCTCGTTGGTTGCATTTACGCAATTGTGCATTTACCCCATAATACCGCTCTGCCACTTTCATGCGCCCTAGACAGCCTCACCATTAATACTCCTCCCGCTCCATACCATCAACTCCCCACCCCACCCACCGCAGCCGCCACCACCTCAACTATCCATACTAATGCTTCAACCTAACCTCAATGCAAGTGCTTGCAAAAAATGGCGATTGACGACTGTCGCCCCTTCCTCAACCTCACACCGCACCAACATGCCCCCTCCTTGATTTCCGTGCCATCCTCCGCAACTGATCCTCCCAGAGGCACAACCCCTGATCATTCTCTTCCTCTCCCCCCTTCAACTCAACCCCAGCGCACCAGCCCGCATGCAGCTCGGCAATGTTTTGCAGCACAATTACAACCCGTAAATACATTGTCGCTTGCTGTATTATCCTCTCTTTGCGCCTTCAAAGCCATAACGTGCGCATTGTCCGGGAAGAGACTGGTAGTGGAGAGACCCCCAAACTCCTTCCCTAACCCCTTCTTATGTGACGCATTGGCCTACAGACAAGTAGCTAGGCAATGTTTTTAGTGAGTCATCCCCGTGAACAACTGATGTCATGCATCGCCCTCTTTCCTCCTTGTGCAGGCCCACCGCGGTCGCGGGAGTGTTGTTCCGACCTCATGGACTCACTGGGGTTCAAAGACAAGCATGGCAGTCCGTTGGTGTGCGGTGACAGCAAGTGGCCGGGCAACGGCTGCACCTACGACGCCACCTATTCCGAGGCCGTGGCCACTTGCGAATCCGTCGGCGCGCGGCTTTGCACACTGGCAGAGCTACAGAGCAACGAGGTGAAGGGGACGGGCTGCGGGATGGACCGCTACTGGAGCTGGACCTCCACCCCCACCGGCTGCGACGACGGCTTCATTATGACCGCTCGTGGCAAGGACGGCGCGTGGCCGGAGTGCTCAAGTGCCGTATCCGCTCGAGCGGACGTCCGTTGCTGCGCGGACGCGTGTGCCGCCCCTTCGGCGGACGAACGAGTCGGCCTCATGCTCCCGCTGTACATTTACCCTAATTGGTGGGCGTCGGAGCCCTTCGCACCCGGTGGCAGCTGGGCGTGGGAGCCCGTCATCAACGCGGCGAAGGCTGGCGCTACCATCACCGCCATCGTCAATCCAAACTCAGGTATCTATGCGCTGCCCGCCTAAAGCGCCAACCAACCGTCCGCGTACTTGCAGCCCAATCAAATAGGGAAAATTATATTAGTTACAACTTTGACGATGTCAATACATCAACGAGTCCAAAGGGAAATGAAGAGGGGCTATTTGGCCGCGGAAGAGAATGCTGAAGAAGCAATTTCACGGTCAATTGCCGCCCAAACCGAAAACCTAAACTCATTTAACCTAAAAACCGCAGCGAGAGCCGAAAGTATCATTGGTACTATTTTATCAGCATATGTCATTTTGTGTGTCATTCATATTATCCCTCTTTTGACATCCTTTTTCCCGTCCATTTTCCCTGCCCGTCCTCATGCTGTTCTTCTTGTAATCCAATCTTCTTGACATCCTTTCGAAAACCCTCGTAAAAGCGCAAATATCAAACCCTAACATTCAGTCGTTGCCTTCCTCCTCTAACTTTGCCCCCCTTACGATCTTATTGATGGGCTGCAGGGCCGGGGGACAGTGTCAACAGCGACTACCAGCAGGGGTTGTTCGGTTCGGCGAGCCCGACGGTGGCCTCCGGCGGCCTGGTGGGCTCCGGGGCCGACGTCCTGTGCTACGTGGCCACAAACTATGCGGGCAAACCATTCGCCGACGTGGTGGCGGAGATCAATGCGTGGGGCGACTTTTACCCAGGAGCCTGCAATGGCTTTTTCTTTGACGAATCGAGCACCTTGCCCGAGCACAAAGCCTTCTATCAGGTTCGTGCTTTGCATCATATCGCTGCGCCGCAGTAGTAAATTTGAAGCACTACCGAAGTAATACAGAACATTAATTAGATACTCGTTATATAAATAAAGCAGTAGTGTTTACACAACCGCAGTTTGGGTCGAGAATCAACCCCGAATCTCATACATGTGCCGCCTCTGTCTCGCGAACCGTGATGACAGGCTATTCACAACTACGTCAAGGCCACCGTCCCCGATGGACGCGTCGTCCTAAACCCTGGCGCGGCGGTGCACGACGAGTCCTTTTACGACAGTGCGGACACTATCGTATCGTTCGAGAATCGGTGCGACATCTATGACGGGGGATTCGTCGCCCCTCCCGGCCAGACCACGCGGGCCCACAAGAAGCACGCCATGTTGGCCCACACATGCAACGCGAGCGTCGATGTGGACGAACTGGTAGAGCGGGCAAGGCAAGAAGGTTTCGGTTGGGTGTTCTTCACCGATGACCAGCTTCCCAACCCTTGGGACACGCTACCGGTTTTTTGGGATGATTTGGTTGCCGCTACACTTCCATGACACGAGTCGCCACTCGCCACTCGGAATGCATTGTGGTTGTCATCATTAGCACGACAGCTAAGCCTGTGGCTGTCGACGTCCCTCGTCCCGTTTTTATTTTCGGATATTTGCTGCAGCGACTTTATAGCTCCCCCGCAACTTACAGATTAGCTCCTCCGTCGGTTTATATCTCCCCGTATTTGCAACCGTATTCACGCATTTCGTTATCACACATATAAATCGTATGAGACTCTCATTTTCCTTTGAGTGCGCCCACTTCATTTCAATACATCCGCCGAAGATTCGAAAATTTCAATTTCAATTTGTTTTATACGCGCGACCAGCCTTTCGCTCCCGTTTTTCCTTTCTATAGACGATGGTGATTTGTAATCAAACAGATATACTCAATGTTTGACTTATTCAAGGATGTCGTCGTACTAGCATGTCAATGCACGTGTCTCTTGTGTTTGAAGGCATGCTGATGTGTCCAAGTGCAGGAGAGGACGGTTTTTGAAACCGCTCCTTACTTTATATTTTTAAACGAACATTTTATTGCTGATGAATATCATGCGAGCATGAGAAGAAGGGCTGTTATTGATAACGCATTACTCTAATAGGCGGTGACAATTGACTTTGCGACCGAGAAAAACCCGCATGCGACTGGAAATTTGCCCTGCTTAATACTGTGGTTTAAAATGCAATTCAAAAAGATTTGCTACATAGATTGGAATTCACATACGCGTGGATAGAAGACGATCGAAAACAATGAAGGGGAGAAGCGTGGCGCAAATTGCTCACCAACAAACACGAAAATGCAACAACACGGGAAACAGAGCTCGAGTCATCGCCGGCGGGTGCGTATTTAAGGCCACGCGACTCTTGGAGGCTTTGCCTATATGTCAGTTTTTATGCAAAATGTAACGAGACAATTCTGAAAAATATAGAGTAGTGCAATGAATGGGCATTTCTGTAATCATTTTGGTCATTATGTATTTCATTCTGCAAAATTTTAGTTTTAGACTACAATAACATGTGGTAGCAAACTAAGCGCTAAATATTTTATGTCTATATTTCCTTCATCACCGTCGATTTTAATATATACTAATGCTACCATAGTTGGGTACTTTACTGTCCTCAGAGGTTGCAATCGCTGAGGTTGTTATTGTCGATTGTGACCATACCTTGTGGACATCAAAAAACAGTCAATACTTATGCTTGCAAACGTTGGGATGTTGTCTTTGCTTCTTTTGTTGTTCATGCCGCTGCTTGTTGATGCGGATGATGCTCATGTTGTTGATGTGGCAATGGTTCTTATTGTTGTTAATATTCATGTTGTCGTTAGTGGTTGGTATTTTTGTGATGCTCTTGTTATTGTATTTGCACTTGTTGTTGACTCCCATTGTACAATTGATATTGCCTCGTTCAGTTGCCAATGTTGCCGTTGTAGGCCAATAGGTTGCATCTTATGCTGATTTCGATACCGCCATTGTTAGAGGTTAGAGTACATGTTCGATTTGGTTTTACGTGGCCTTGTAAGATTCATACAGCATTTGTTGGCTACCGAACAAAACAGGTTGGAATAGGTGGATCACGGCAAAACCCCAAAACCTAGGAGATTTACATTGATATTCGGGAACGCCCAGAGAGAGCAACCGTGAAGTCGGTATTGTTGTAAATCATTTACAATTGTTTGTTACCGAGATAGCATATGGATGATGTAGCGCATTAGTGGTGCAAAAGTGGACGAGTGCGTGCACAATTTGAGTAAGAAGAATGCTATAGCTATTCATTTAGCAAATCTCGGAAATATAACAACGCTATGGATCCACCTGAAACACCGTGTTCCGAGTGACGCGGAAACATGTGTTGCCCAAACCTTTCACCTTGATTGCGTCGTGCCGGCCTTGAAACGCTTGAGCACTTACCCTTCTCGCCAAATAATGGAGAGACTTGACGAGGCACGAGTGACGAGTCGGCCATCTTGATGTTAGCACTAGCAACATGTTACCTAGTGCTTATGTACAAGGTAGCTAGTCGTTATCTTAGTACTTAAAGTTGTACTACTAGCGGTATTGTATTTGACCGTTAGTGGCAGCCGGCCTTGCCGGTGCCTTTGCCGGCCGCCATCTCTCTTCTCTCAATTCCTTTGAACCAACGGTTGGCCCCCTTGTGGGGCAGGCTCGACTACCCGTGTAACCATTATACTTCCATCTCCAACATCTTGTGGCCCCCTTGCCTAGTTACACGTAGATCGTGGCTTTCCGCTCTCCGGAGGCTCGCTATTCATACCCGCCCTCCGCCACCCAAGGAGAAGAGCGTCGCCTTCCGCTCACCGGTGATTCGCTAGTCTTACCCATTCATACCCTCCGCCATCCACTCAAGGAGAAGAGCGTCGCCTTCCGCTTACCGGTGGCTCGCTACTAACTAGTACTACCAAAGCATACCCTACCTTCAGCTCACCGATGCTATCGACCGGGTCTTGCTTCAAATCCCGACTCGCGAGAATTCGGCCCGCGCGTAGTACTATCAATAGTACTGTTTTTGTTTTTCCGAGGGGACGCCGCAACGCTCACACGACTTAGCGAGGTTCTAATCTTGCCCACGGCGAAGGGGGAGAGTCGACATGATAGCGCCCGACTGTTACTTTTGAGTGCCTACAAGATGTTGACAACCATGTTGGTGTTGCTCCTTTCTCGCCGGTCGTTCTCATGCGACATCTACTTCGCCCGTGGACGGTTTTCCCAGTCCAGACTAGTACATGAAGCATTACATTTGTACTAGAATCTTGTCGGCAACTCGCCGATAGCATCCCGTTCATGTGACACCGAACACACCTCCCTGACCCACATTCAATTCACACGCAAACAAGAATTTATGTGAGGAGTTCACAACACTTGCCTCCTCTCGCACAACCCCACCCTCCGCTGCCCAATGTGAGGATAATTCACGAGCACCGGCCACATGGCGGGTAGCTGCTCCGCGATGTCGGGCCTCCGACAAGACCGGCAGAATAGCGCCCTGCAAGTGCTCCTCTTCCTACTAGAACGACACAACGGCGGCTGGTGGGAAACCATCACTACAAAGTTCGGTAACAAACCCATCAAATCCCTCCCCTCCCACAT
The DNA here is from genome assembly GCA_026401115.1 of Tetraselmis chui. Lineage (NCBI taxonomy): Eukaryota > Viridiplantae > Chlorophyta > Chlorodendrophyceae > Chlorodendrales > Chlorodendraceae > Tetraselmis > Tetraselmis chui. The sequence goes on along the minus strand of JAPMLY010001902.1, from coordinate 45,687 downwards.
TGTCATCAATACCCCCCTTGACTGCCACCCCCTCATTGCTCTAACATGCCTACCCGCCTAGTTGCAGATGACGATGGCATATGTCCTCCGACCACCTCACATCATGCCCCGATGTCCTCTCCGACGAACTGCTATCTCCATCGCTCCGACCGTCCGCCCACAAACCCGACTTCATCCGCATCCTCGAACCCATATTTGTCGGACACCCAAATAACTCCAAACGCCAATACTCCTCAATTACAAAAATTCGAATCGGCGAATGGAAGTATTGTACATACAATAACCTCTCTGACACCGCACAGCATATCCGCAACAAATTCACCCATGTGGCCAACAGTCTCCGCAGTCACTGGCCCGGCACTGAAATTGACATTCTCCCCGTCGTCATGAGTTGCACCGGCACCCCCACACATCCACCATCACTAGCCTCACCTCCCTCCGCACACTCCGCACAGACCCTCCCGATATACTTATCCCTAAAACACGCCTCTAAACCACACGCATCTTATCACAATTCCACTTGCATATTGTTCAATAGCTACACCACCACCTACTCATCTACCGCCTAAATAAATCCCGCACAACTACACATCGCTCCTCCCCCCTCCACAACCTCACCCAACCCCGCTGCCCCACCATCACCGCCAAGAGACACAAACTCACCCCGGGGGGGGAGGGGGGGGGGGGGTAAAACTCCCCAACTCATACTTGGAGATGTAGGAATAGGAGGTTCACGGTCTAGCCCCGGCTTGTAAGTTCCCTAGATGGCGGACCTGGGAGGGCCCAGATGTTGCAACCGGTTTCACCCGGTACATGTTGTAAACAATCACAATTTCAATTTCCCCTTTAAGTGAGCACTTGTCGCGACACCTACACGGCTTGAGACACCGCTACCGGCAATGAAAATGTAAATGAAAATGGTTTACAACTATACCAGCAAATTGGATCGGTTGGTATCTAACGGCCATCAATTGCTCAGCCATTTATTAGGGCACTTAAGAGCAAATATTGAGCAGGGTACTCTTCGATAAGGTACACCTATCGACACACCTATATGCAATGTGTGCCGTCGTTCCTCGGAGGTTAGAAACTGTAAGCAATCACAGTAATTGCCACACCCCCCCCCGCCTAAGCATTAGCAACAGAAATCGTTTGTAATAACGAAAATCATATCTACAAAAAATCACAGCCATTTGTCAAGAAATGCAAACTGAAACTGTTGCTCGACCTTCACGATGCATGGCCCGCCCCCACTGAACCGGGGTGCCGATCGGCATTCGAGAGGGGCGACGAGCCATCCTAATCTAGCTCCCACGTGACTTTCGGTCTTGCCGGAGACAGGAGGGGAAAGGCTAGCGAAAAGCTTATTCTGATGCAAACGCTTGTCGATCCCGCCATCGCATCCCGTAAACCCCGCTCGAAGGTCGTAGTCGCTCCTCCCGTCGCGACTTTTCTTTTAGTCGAGGTCCCCCGACACCTCCAGGGCACGTGAGTAACCGAGACAGCCAGATAGGAAAAGCTAGCGCTCTTGCCGCCGCGCTGAAAATTTTCCCGGCCATTCCCCCAACCATTTCCTATCTTGTACCCGGGTACCTATCTTATAACCAACAACCGACCGTGCCCTCCTTCCACCGTTCCCGCATCCGTCGAGCACCCTTGTTTCGAGTGCGAGCCTCCGCGCTTACCCGGGCTCGCACTCTCTAATATTAGGTGTGCCTAGCGATAGTGGGTGGCGGTAGAGTAGGGCATGGTCGCAATTGCCGGATCCGAAAGGCCGCGGGGACACGGAAATCATTCGAAACCCTCCGTAGCCAATTTTCCGGTGGCATCTGATCATGAGGATCGCCACCGCCAGACCTCGCCGCTCCTCCCATCGCGACAGTCCTCATGTTGTTGGATTCGTGATGGGGTTTTAGCTTTGGTTTATACTCGACGTCAACATGTTGGTTGACGGGTAGCGGGCGCCCTTCCCCAGCGCTACTTCCCGGCTGCCCGCCGCCATCTCCAACACCCGCAAGCAACCGCTTATCCGTCCGTACCCTCCTCGCCAAAAACATTTCTCATATACATGCCCCAACCCCCCAAAAAGGACGGTATCAAAGAGTATTCAGTCGCAAAAAAATATATCGGATGACCCGAGCGGGAGATCTTATAAAAGCGCCGACATTACAGTTAATATTTAAAAAAGCCGATATATTGTTATAGTTAACATTTTTAAAAGCCCTCCGTACCGGGGCTTCCCGACAGCGGCGAATCGCGGATCATAACTGCCGGTTTTCACCCCGCCTAGCCCCCAACCTTGCCAACGAGGCTTGGCACGGCTATAGGGTTACCAACGCCCACCACGAGGAGGTGGGGGTGAGTCCCGACGGACCTGTGAGCGCACCCCCCTCCGGGGCCGCCGCACTTGCGCCGCCGGCGGGCGCCCTACCGGCACAACATCTACGATCAAGATGACTCCTTCCTCGAAGACAAGCAAGGGCGACGACAAGACCTCAACTACTTTGAGGGGGAGTGTTAGCTCTAGCAACATGTTGCCTTGTGCTTATGTACAATATAGCTAGTCGGTACCCCAGTACTTAGTGTTGTACTACTAGCGGTACTCTATTTCTCCGGCCGTTAGTGGCGGCCGGCCGGCCATGCCGGTGCCTTTGCCGGCCAACGTCTTTCATCTCTCACTTCCTTTGTCCCGACAACAAGTCTCCTTGTGGGGCCAACTCGACTACAAGTGTAGCCATTATGCTTCCATCTCAACACTTCATCATTGTCATTGTTGCTTTGCGACGGTGTAGACGCATGTGGCGGGCTAGGCGCGTCGTGTTGACTGGATACAAGAGACGCAAGAGCACCCATGTTTGCGCAGAGACAGTTGGCCGTTATGGTGCATGTGTGTATGTGGGGGTAAATCTAGGGATCGATGGTATCGTCGACATTTTACAAGCAAATTTCGCTACGATTTCGGTTACACTTCGCTCTAGGGGTTTCCGAAAATACCATGAAATACGTCTATATAGTCCGGATGATGATGTCATCGATCCCTGGGGGGCTTTAATCAACATTGCATCCGTTCCTATGCACATCTTGAATATAATGGCAATTTTCATACCGAGAATTTTGCTGGTAGCCCCCCGCTTCCCCGGTCGTGGGACCAACTGCCGACCAGCCATCGCGGGGGAATTTGGAAAGAGAATGGCAACTTGAGACCGAGGGAATTAGAGATGAAAGAGTGACTTTTTAGGTTCATATGCACAATCCATTCGTTAACTGTAATCACTGTATTTTGCAAGGCTTCATCGACTCGCCCGCTCATGTACAGGTACGGGTATAAACTATGGACGTACGATAATGTGTACCTTGCAGTAATGTATTGAGCGGCGCAGCATGCTCCCAGCACAATAATGTTGCGGAACTTTAACTCGCCCCGACTTCACCGCCTCGGTCACTCGGTGTCGTGCTCTTCTTCGCCACGCCTCATTCCTAAAACAGGAGCTGAGCCAGTCACGGTCTCGTTACTGTCGTCTGCAAATCCACCGGTATTCCAAGGCTTTGGAACGCGCATATTCATTCCGTGCAAACTATGGCCAAGGCAGTGTTGGTGACGGGTGGCAACGCGGGCATCGGCTTCGCGCTGTGCCGCCAGTTGGCGGTGGAGCACGGCTGCCGCGTGTTCATGGGCGCTCGCAGCATTGAACGAGGCGAGGACGCGGCCAAATCTATTCGGCTTCCCGAGGGATGCGATGGGTCCGTGGAGTTTGTTCACTTGGACGTGTCACTGGATGTGTCGGTGACGGCAGCGGCCGGCGCGGTGGCGACACGACTCCTCCCCGGGGATCAGCTGTACGCGATCGTCAATAATGCAGGTACCTAGATACCATGCAATTATGCCCAGTGGCAATAGCCCATTAATTCTCACCCGCCTATACTCCGGTTTCTGTTCCCGACTATCGCTTCATTGAGCCGGAGAGTCACTGCTCTATCGAACTTGACTTTTGTCTTGGCCTTATGTTCATTTTCTATGTTAACATGTTAATACTTGTCACGCGCATGCTTCTGAGTAAGGATTATATGGTACGCTCCGTCATATGTCACATGTAAGTCGGCTTTGCTTCTAATTTATTTGTATTTGATGATATTTTAACTCGAGCAGAAATATTGTCGTCCTCTCGTCACCCGCGAACACAGAGTGTTCACCATCTGCACTCGGCCACTCCCTTAACCCTTGTGAACTATATATCGTCTCTCTACAACCTTTCTACGTGGATCTCAAACTCCTCTCGGAAGATGTCGCAACTCCTCGCGCCTGTCGAGTGTCAATTAATACCCGCAGTCTATCTTTTGCCAACCGCGAACCAAGTACTCAAGAAAAGCTGTCGATCTCGCGCCGATAATCGTACACCCGCCGGTTTCACGCGCAGGTGTCGGCTTTGGGTCTGCCGCAACCCCCGAGGAGCTGCTGAACATCAACCTCTACGGCCCTAAACGCGTCTGCGACGCTTTCGTGCCGCTGCTGAACCCCACCGAGGGGCGCATCGTGAACATGGGCTCCGACCTCGGCGTCACCTACGTCAAGGAGTGCCCGCCAGACGCGCAGGCCTTCCTCAGCAGCACTCCCGAGAGCTGGGAACATATAGAGAGCTGGGCTCGCGGCGAGCACGGCCTCGGCTCCCCCTCGGACAATATGGGAGGTTATGGCGTGTCGAAGGCGCTACTAGCCTGTTACACGCTACTGTGTGCCAAGGAAAAGCCCGACATCACGAGCAGTTGCGTCACGCCCGGCTTGGTAGACACAAAGATGACGAAAGGCTTTGGCGCGACCCGGACGCCCGAGGAGGCCACTGTCGGCGTCAGGCACTGCCTATTCGCTGAGCTGGAAGGCAACGGCCTGTTTTACGGCACCAGTGGCGAGCGACGCACTCTCTCCTAGTCCGGAAAAGGGGCTATACATATATATTTCCAGCTTATTATGACTATACAAAATGGGTCTGATTTCCAGCTATAATCGGTAATGGTTTTGGAGTGTTCATGGCATTTCGTTGGGCGCTAGTCGCTGTGTTAAAATTATTTTCCGATTTGGGTGTTGGTACTGCATTTTTCTTTTGTAAGCAGCTGCATTTGCTGGCAAGCGGGGATCACTTCGGCGCGGCATTGCCTGAAAGTCTACACGACAACAAATTATAAATAAATAGGGCCGCTTATTTCATGTCGCTGATGGGTGGTCAAGGGCGGAAGACTCGACCGTGTCCTATGCCAACCCTAAGACTGTTTCATCCGGATTCGCGCGGTCGTGTGCTCCAACTCTCCAGACTGCTGATACTTTGCCAGCACGTCCGACACGATCTGCATCATACTGTCTCGCGCGGCGCAGAGCCGTTCCCACTGGTCCGCTGCACTCCGGGACAGGCGGGGTCGCAAAGATTCGCAGCATCGTCAGTGCAATTGACACCATCTTACTCGTACCTTATTCCCATTGAAATGAGGAAATTCCGTTGAATAGTCTGTAAATAATTAAAACTTGCACTTCAAGTTGTGCAAGTCATATAATAAATATTACAGCACCCTTCCGCCGTCTGAGCAACAGCGACTAATATATAACATTCGGCGACAGTCCTTCAGTAGCAGAGCCCAGCTGAAGGCTACCCGTAGCTGTCACCCGAAAGAGAACGAGAGGAAGAGAAAGGCTGAGGGTACCGGAAACCCGAAAGAGTGCAAATGCTCTTTGCGGGAGAATCGCGAGTCGCTGGGCAACTTGCCGCTTCCGTATGGAGGGAAGGCAGCAGATGGAACATCGACAAGCATATGCTGCTAACCTAGTTTGCTTTCAGGAGCCAGTCATGCTGATCAAATAAATCAAAGCACACGCATATAGGATCGAATTATTGATTTTACTTCATATCATGACGGAGAGGATCCGCGGGTTGTCAAAGGAAAACGTCGAGTTCAGTCGCTTGCACCAGCACTTATTCAGCACGTCGCCGACAAATCGAGCGACATCCTTGAGAAACGCAAATTCATACCAAACGAATAACATAATTTTCGGGTTTAAAAATGAAACAACTAACACGTCGACAGGCGGAGCACTCCAAAATGGGTGTCGACAGGCGGTGGATGTCACAGGAGGGGAGTGTCAAGCAGGGAGGGGGGGGTGGGGGTGGGGGCGTACGGGAGAAGTTCATGGTGTAGCTGATCATCATGACGACCTTGAGGTTGTTCGCCGTCATCGTCTTCATGATCACCACCGCCGGCGCCTCGTACTCTGTGCGGTACTCCTTTATGTGCTCGCTCATGCGCGCCCGCAGCTCCGTCTTCACCACCGACGCCACGCCCACGTCCACCTGCCCACAGCACGTCCACCGTCAGCGACATCACAGCCCGCTAAATGCAGCGCGGAGGGTGCACGGGACGCGACGGCGGGGGGCCTCACCTCGGGAAACATGTAGTCGGTGTGGTTGCGGCTGCGAGACCAATTGACGACCCTCTGGACACATGAAATAAAATGAACAACACGTGCCTCAGCGTCTCCCTCGTCATTTTCCGACGCCCCTCTCCCTCTCCTTGTCAATGCTCGTTATGCAAGCAGTGGCGCGCACGCGAATGTAGATGATGCGGGCTTTGGACGGTCGTCGTGAAATAGCGAAGCGCATATTGACACAATTGCGTCGCTACCAATTACAACCAAGACAAAAAATATAGGCAACAATTATATCGCTACGAAAACAAATGCAATGCAGTGCGAGCACGTGCACAGCATTCATACGATTCGCACACTCTGCTGCGGAACCAATCATGGCATGTGAATTTTATTAACCATGCGCTTTACCGTCCGACTGACTTAATGTGAGACAAGCATGCTCGCACACAACCGAACAAATTGGCTCACGAACACAATTTGTGTGAAATGAGAGGACACTGCGAAAACGACTGAACAATAAAGCAGAAACTGGATCATATGCACGCACACCGCACGCGCGCATTAAGTGAATGTTATCTTCAAACTTGCGAGACTTATTATGCCCTTTACATTATGAAATACGTAGAAAGTGGTGTTCATAGCCATGCATCAAACGCAGAGATGGGCACAATACCGATACAACCCCTAAATTAATCGCAACTGGTGCGGTGCGGTAAAGTACTCTAACCCCCCCATTGCCCCCCCTCCCCCCCCCCCTTTCTTCTCGGGATGCCGATGCGAGCTGTGCGCCGCTGCACGAGGGGTCCGCACCTTCTCCAGGAGCTCCTTGCTCGAAAAGTAGATGGTGTGGCCGTACATGTCCAGCATGACGGTGTACAGCAGCCGCACCTTCTTCACCTCGTACACCTGCTCGTCGATCCCCACCATGTCGCCCACATCGTAGGGGTGCTCGTTGAACAAAAACAGCAGCGACTCAAACCTGACAAGCACAAGGACAACGGTGAAGGCAGGGATGTGAGAGAGGAGTGAATGAGAGAGAGAAAGCGGGTTCAGTCTCATGTAGGGGAGAGGCAGGGGATGAGGGAGGCAGCGGCGCTGTGAGTTGACATGCATATCCTTCGCCGGGCGCTCACATGATTCGAATGCTGTTTCCAAAAACAAAGGAGAGGCCGACCATGACGGCGGAGAAGGTGGTGAAGCCCGCCACCAAGTTGATCCCCCTGACAACACACAACACACAACCACACACACACACACACACAGAGGCTGATTGATACGCCTACTCCACCGCGAGATATAGTAGCGAGTTCACAGCCACAACACAAGCAAGGCTGCCAGAGGAGCGCTCACCAAATGTGGAGGTAAAAGGCAATGAACAAAAAGTGCATCCCTCCTGCGAAAGTGTCAACATTGTTGTTACGAAATTGCTCAAACCGCCCTCACTTCTCATAACACACACACACACACACACACACACACACACACACACACACACACACACACACACACACACAATCGAACACACACACACACACAATCGAACACACACACACACACGAAGACACACACACACAATCGAACACACACACACACACACACACACACACACACACACAATACACTCACACCTGAAAAAACAGTCCAACAGAGAGCTGGGGCCCACCTGCGAAGCCGGACTCGAGGCTCTGCACGATGCTGTCGGTGTCCTCCAGCGCGGACGCCACTGAGGCGCGCTGGTTGAAAATGGCCATCACCGCTTTGGCAGTCTGATTGCAGGATAAAGGGGTTTTGGCAGCAATTAGAACGAGAACTGGGAGGGCGGCGACACACGATACCTTTGCCCATTACGAGCATAGAAAGCGAGTATCTTAGCGTTCCAAGACTTCATATTGGTAGGCTTATCCGGGTTCGTCTCCATTCGAATGGGTGCTATGCCTTTCCCTCAAATGGAATGAGTACCGAAAGCGGAGGCCTTTGGCTTTGATGAGTCCAGACGAACAAGGCCCCCGGCTTATCAGGCTTTCGGAGGGGTTCATTTCACGCGCACCTCGAGCAATGTCGGATTAATCGCGGGTGCTGCCATTATACGGTCGTTCCAGGGTTCACACCTATCCGCTGCGAGTGGGTAGTGTCGTGGGAAGTAATGCGATTCTAGGGTTACGTTAGGTCCACACCCACTGCCACAGTGTGGTAGGGTTTAGCATTCTACGTTTTCATGGGTGCGTCATCGGCAACGTCCGCTGCGAGCGAGATAGGGTTTGGCGTGTTACGGACGTAGGGATGCGCCAGGGTCCACAGCCGGTGGCGCAGTGTGGCAGGTTTAGCGCAAGAAGATTGTAGGGTTACGTTAGGGTCTACATCGGCGGTGAGAATGGAATGAGACGGTTCAAGCCCGCTGCAAGGGCGGTAGGGTTAAGCGTAATAATATCGTAGGGTAAATTTAGGGTTTAAGTCCGCAGCGAGGGCGGTAGGGTTTAGCGCAATTATAGCTTAGGGTTAATTTAGGGTTTACGTCCGCTGCGAGCGCGGTAGGCAGGACGGTCGAGCACCCACCCACAATACCGACCCACCCACCCGAGTACCCGACCCACCTGCTCTCGATCCACTTTGCCAGTGCTGTCCCAGTCGAAGAGCGCGAACGCGCGCGCCGCCTCCGCTCGCCCCTGTCGAGTGGGCTCGAAAAAGTGTTCAAAGTCCTCCAACGTCACATACTCCCGCGCCGCGTGCTCCCCGTGCCACGACATGTTTTTGAACAGCGCCCGCGAGAAGGCCTTCACGCGCCGCAACATCCTCGACTCCATCTCCAGGTTGGGCTTCAGCTTGTACAGGTGCACCAGCTTGCTGTACGTCTTGACCACCACCGCGGTGCGCAGCCGCTCCAGCTTGTCCTCATTGTCGAGCTCCTCGATCGTCACCTGCCCCACAAACCCCCCACAGCAGACAACACATACACACACGTACGAGCGCGGGTGCGCACACATACGAGTCAGCACACAAATACAACCGCAACCATGCATACAAAACACAAAGGCCCCGCCGCGCACACACACAAACTCACTTTCACTCACACACTTCCAATTCCACACATACACACGCACACAAACCGCACACACACACACACACACACACACACACACGCGCGCGCGCACACACATGCGCGCACAAACACAGATTCACATACACACACGCTTTCACGCGAAAACTGTCACACATACACACAAACGCACACACGCCCGCGCGCGCACGCAAGAGCGCAGGTATGCGCACGTAAGAGTCATCACAAAACTAACACAATCACGCAAATACATACACGTTCCCTCGATTAAACATAAGCACACATACTCGAGTAAATCAAATAAAGCAGAATCAGCATATCATACACAAACACACAATGAAGCACAAACGCAATCACAGGCATTCACATAATTGCAGGCGCATATATCATTATACACAAACAACGAAACACATTAAGTGCAGACAAGCAGTCACGCATAGCACACGCAATAGTCCGTTGTTCAGCCACCCGCACTCGCTGCCGCGCAACCTCCGCTGCCAACCTCCGCAAACCCTGCCCCGCCTGCGGTGGAGAGGAAATAAAAGGGGCGAGAAAGGAGGAAGGGGGGGCCGGGGTCTGACCGCATCTCGCACCTCCTCGTTGACCGCCATCGGCACCGCGCGCAGCATGTCCTCCGTCAGCACATTCTCCAGCCTCGAACTGTCGCTCAACAGCAGCCGCGACGGCATCGTGCCCTCCTCCTCCTCCGGTGCCAACCCCGCCTACACCCCCATCCACCCACCCACCCACGCAACACTCAGCCCGCCTCGCATCCCATACAGCGTCACTTAAAATACTACATCGCAATTTCTTGCTGAGCCGTTTATCAAGACATTTGCACTTATGGAACCCACACAAATATCATTTCTGCCTTCGATTGAAAGAATTCGACATAATCCTCCTCAATCGTTAAATGCAAATCTGTTTTGAAACGTGCTTTCCTCTTTTGTGCGATCCCATCAGATAATACGACAGAAAATGTGTTTCGTTTACAAGGGACTTCTTGCTAAACATGTACCATTACATTTTCAAACCAGTAAATTTGATTAAATATCATATAGCTTCACACCGCCTTTGATATACATGAATGTTAACAACGGGATCCCAAAATTCTGCGAAATATCAATTTTGATGTTCCAGTATTGAGCTTATTTCATTGCTAAGCATCTGTCGCGCGAAATAAATATAACGCATGTCAAACTCAAAATATGTCATCTTCATAACAGTTGTTGATTTCCTTTCTCAGCTGGTTTTAACTTTGGCAATGCGGAATTAACTCAAAGGAATACAGCATAAAGCCATTTGTGGATTACACGACATTCACAGCATTGGCCTTAACACTTCAATTACACACGAACTTAATTTTGCTCGATTTTTCTATAAACGCTTCGGGTTGGTGACGCTTACGACGGACAGGTCAATTTCCACCCCTCCCCTGGCTCGCGTGTTGTCATTGCAGTGTCAACATACACGTTCCCTGATACATTTACTTTTACACAAACAATTTTGCCCTTTTCTAGTCCATTCGTTCAGCAGAGCAACGGCAGGTCGCACCTCTTTGAGCAAATGGTTGCTCGGCTCGGAATGCTCCTCTGGAACGGTGTTCAGCTGCGGCTGTGAGTTGGGTATTGAGGACGGCACGCTCGCATCCGCGCGCATGTCGCGGATCTCCTCGGCGCGCGGCGTGCCGGGCTTGTTGATGTTGATGGCAACGGAGGATGAGGAGGAGGTCGAGGAGGGGGCTGCGCGGTTAGGGGTGGCGGTGGGCCATCCGGGCTCACGGACAGGGTGGGCGCCATCCTGAGCGCCGGCCTGGTTGTGGTGCAGCCGGATGACCTTCCGTTTGGGCATTGACAGCGCGTGGAGGACGTACTCGCGGTTGAGCGCCTCGCGGAACTTTTTGAAGTGCGTGGATTTGTAAAAGTGGGTGGAGAGCATCTTGGAGGCGAGGCAGGCAAGCCAAGATGCGGTAAAAAAGAGGCCGAGGCAGAGGAGACACTGCATACCGATCACGCTTTTCTGCAATGCAGCGCGGACGGGGGACACAGTGAGGCGCTACCCCCATAGGGTCGTGTGGCGTGGTGATGTGTGTGTGTGTGTGTGTGTGTGTGTGTGAGAGAGAGTGTATGAATGTGTGTGTGTGCGTGTAAGGGAAAGGGAGAGAGAAAGAGAGAGGGAGAGAGAGAGAGCGCCCGTGTGTGGTGCGCGAGTGTGTGTGTGTGTGTCTGTGCGTATGGCGGTGGTGGTGGGATAAAGCATAGGGAGACTCACGGCGTAGTAGACTGGGTCATCACATGTCTTTTCAAATTTTCCGAAGCAGAAGGCGACGTGAAAGACGATATAAAAGATCGCAAGCTCCACATATGCGAACGCCATGTTCACGGTGGCGTTCTTCAGGTTGGAGAGGTAGGCGAGGGAATCGCGGAAGAGGCGGAGCTGCGCATAACATCCGCGCACAAGGGGGGTCAGCACATGCACACGCGCGCGCGCGCACTACTCTCCCTCTCGTACACACACACGAACACAGCACATGCGCTCTCTGTCTCTCTGTTACACAAACACACGCAAAGCGCTCTCTCCCTCGCACTCTCTCTCCCCCCGCTCTTTCAAACACACACACACACACACACACACACACACACACACACACACACACACACACACACATACACACACAAGAATACACATAGCACGCACTCTCCCCCCTTGCTCTCTCTCTCTTTCTCTCTCTTTGACCCTCATCTCCCTCTCACAGAAACGCACACAGTCATAAGCACACTGGCACCCACATACATACTCAGAAATACATGCTCTTAACACTCCCTCTCACACATACACAAACGCACACACACACACACACACACACACACACACACACGCACAAACGCACACACACACTCAAACGCACACACACACTCACACACACACACACACACACACACACACACACACACACACACACACAAGCCCTATCAGGTTCACATACTTCAAACACTCGCTTCATCACCCAAGACAATACGCACATACTTTGATTTACGAACAGTCACACACACGTGCACACACGCACAGCACTCCCCCCCACTCACTCTCTCTCGCCCCGCCCTTTCAAACGCAGAAACTCATACAAGTAGGCATATAGCACACACACACGCTCTCCCCCTTCCTCTCTCTCTCCCTCACACACACACGCATAGTCACAAGCACACTCACAAACACGAAGTCACACATGCACGCACGCGCACACTGACACCCACACACATACGTAAAAACACATACTCTCACATTCACACACACACACATACACATACGCAAACATACACACAAGCTTTATCAAGCCAACAGACTTCATACAGTCGCTTCATCTCCTGAGAAAATGCGCACATGCTTTGATTTGCAAACAGTCACACACAGGCACCCCCCCCCCCCCCCCCCCCCCCCCCCACACACACACACACACACACACACATATGCACGCGTGCGCTCGCTCGCACTAACAACCACGTCCATCAGGTATCAGATTCCACTCACCTCGATGAGGACAAATACGCGACTGAGAATTTTCCTGACGACGTAGTACACCGGCACAATAGTGCCCACCATGCAGATCCAGCGCACGTACACCGCATTCTTTCCAATAGTTGCGTAGCTCCACTGTAAAGATGATATAAGGGCGAGGGGGAGAGGTCGAGACGGAAGGGGGTGAGTGACGGCGCCATGAGGTGAGGTAAGGCGAGGTGAGGTAAGGCGAGGTGAGGTGAGGTGAGGCACATTTGAATTAAAGGCACGGAGAAGTTCAGCAGCATGGCGTACCGGCATGACTTGGACGAAAATAGAGAGGCCGATGGTGGCTAGGGAGGCCAGGGTGGCCAATATGATGAGCAGCTTGCTCTGAAGGTAGTAACATATGTTCTCGCCGCCGCCCTCCTCGCTCTCGCCGTCGCTCTCCTCGTCGTCGGAGCCCGCAAACTCGGAGCCGATAGCCTACCGACACAGTTGACACGCGCGCTCTCTCAGCGGCACCGTGTCTGGCCAAGTGCTTCACATGCGTGCGCGTAATTCGCACGGGCGTGCACTCACCTGGTCTCCGGCGCGAGTAGGGAACATGGCAAGTGGGTCCAACGACTTTTGCGCTTCGGCCGCTGTCGCGCTGGCCTCGTCGTCCGATACCCGTCCGCCCGCCTCCGGCTCCACCACAGGCGACCCGCCTCCACCCCCGCCCAGAATATGGAACAACCTCTCCATAAACCCTTGGTCTACCGGCCACAGGGTGAGAGTCACAGAAACGGATCAATGACCGCCCGGAGCAATGTAACGTAGGTGTACAGCTACGTGAGTACAGGCACGGCGGAAAACAACCCGCGGTGCTACCTCCGAAAGACCGAAACCGAACCTCAGTCGAAGATCAGGCGAGGAGGGCTGCAGACATGGCAGCGGGTATCTGGTGGTATTACTTAGTCAGGGGTTGCTTGCCTGCTGCTTGGTCGTCCCGTGGTGGGCTCGAGTCGCCGCCTTCGTCACGTCGGTCGGCGCCGAGCAGGCGGTCCTCCAGAGTGGACACCGGCGGATCCAGCGCAGCCATCCCTGACGAGCGATCAAGCCGAGGACGCCGAGGCCGCGGTCCCTTGGGCGCCTTGCCCAGGGGAAGAGACCTCGTGCGACGCATTTCGTAGTCAGCTAGACTAAAGATCAAGACTTAGGATTGACAAGGAGGCAAGTGAGCTCCTTTCCTTGGTCGAAGGTGATCAACACTCGGCGGCTGTTTTGTATGTGACCCGGATGAAGTGAGTTGCCGGTAGCGACTCGCAATTGGAAATAAGTCTATACTGTATCAGAAAATATCGGGCTACTGCTTCCTGCAAGGTTGTGCACACTGTTGTGCTTCCTTCTGCAGTGCTTTGGATTCGGTGATCCTCGTCTTGTCACTCTTGCCCTTTTGTTTCCCCTCCCTTTTCCCCAGTCCGTGCTCATGTTCTTCTTCTTGTAATCCATCCACTACTACCGCCGCTCCTTGGATTATCGAGAGTTGGAAAAAAGGGCGGTATGGTCACATTTTTCTCCCCCCAGGCCAGCCGGTTTTCGCCGCCCACAATTTCAATTTTCGCGACGACGCGAAATCCCTTATTTATGGTCAGATTGGGTAAATCTAGAGGTTTGCTACCCTACCCTCCATGTGTACGGGATTGTAGCCCATGCGGTTAGTATCACCGTTATTAGCGACGCGTCACCCCTCCAGCACAACGATATTGTACGGGCAGGGTGGCACGACCAACCAACTAAACAACCTTCACCAACGGACAGCTCTAACTGGGAACTAGCTACCAGCAACCCTTAAGCCGGTGCGTTCCCCGAGTACCAGCACTCTATGCTTTCGCGCTCAGCCCATCTAGGCCTCGGCGCGAACGCAGTCTCGACTCTCGTAGTCGAGCAGGGTGTCAATACTTGTTCTTTTCGTCTTGATACGCAACCGTGCGTCACAAGACACTTCCATATGGTTCTTGTTACACCGCATTCCGATATGCAGCCCGTGGTTACCACACCTCGACACATCGCCGATGACACGCTCGCTCAGCTACACGTAACATAACTAATCCAAACGGCATGCGAGGCTTTTGAACTCCGAATTTCTGCGCAGATCAAGGCGAATCCGTTCGCCTTACTGGCCCAGATTCAGTAGCTTAGAAACCAATCTACACGTTTGGACCAGCAGTCCATTCCCGCTGTCGCAACCAGTGGAATGGTGGGATGGAGGCCCTTGCGCCACCTTTCGACTCGCTGCCCGACGCCCACGACCTACTCGCGTCCAACGTCGTCGACTTCACCCCCGTCCGTGAAGTAACAGCCTTCGAATCTAGTTCCAAGACTTGGCTTGACGCAATCGCTACCCGGAGATCCCTCCTAAAGCCACCCGTCCACGGTGACTCTTTAAGCGATAACTCAACCGCCCATGCCGCCGTCGCGGTTCCAGGTGTGCGTCAGTCTACTACCACTCCCCCTCGCTCGAGTCACACCGTTCTTTGGCGTCGACTCCAACCTTACTCCACTCCAAGGCTACCGCCAGCCGACTACCGCCAATGGCGCACCCGCGTGCGCCCTAGCATTCACTTGCGCCCGCCGGCCGACCCTGACCCTTACAAACGCCCGGCAGTCCCGACGCCGTTGGTATCTTCGCTACCGGCATTTCAAGTCCCCTTTGAGATCGCACGCCCACGGCTTCTACACCGGCAGGCACCATAGTGCCCTTCCGCGACCACCACCTGACCCGGACCCGGACAATCCCTTGTCCACCTTCACTTCGTCGGCATTTTCACCGCATAACGTGCAAACCGTTTGCCCGACGAAACCACTTCCCGGCCCGACGTTGCCTCAGCACGGAAACACACTCCGCATGCCCTCAACCCGGACGGCGGTGCAACGTCACGCGCCTACGCCGTTGACGCCACCCGACCCCGACCAAACTAACTCTATGAAAAGCCGGACAACATCACCGTTTTCGCAGCAAGTCAGCACCACACGTATTGGCGGCTTTTCAGCGCCTAGCGGCGAAACCTCGCTGGAAGCACATGCAAGCCCCTTCCACTACAACGCTACCACAGTCGCGCCGAGTTCAGCCGAGCTTGTCTACACGACGGCTACGGCGATTTCCACCGAAATCCGCCGAACCCGTACCGACAACGACGACGCTACCCTTCCCGGCCCTCCTTGGACGCGATTCGCCGGCCACCGCTACGTACTTCGCCGACACGACAGACTCCACG
The DNA here is from genome assembly GCA_026401115.1 of Tetraselmis chui. NCBI lineage: Eukaryota > Viridiplantae > Chlorophyta > Chlorodendrophyceae > Chlorodendrales > Chlorodendraceae > Tetraselmis > Tetraselmis chui. The sequence goes on along the minus strand of JAPMLY010001902.1, from coordinate 29,468 downwards.
TCCTCAGCCAGCCCGCATCAACTACTCCTCTTCTCAACCGTGCTCGTGTGCGACCGTTCGCAGCAACTCGCCCGATTTTCGCGCTTGTTCCCGGCACAACCACGGCGGCGCAACAATCGCCTAGCTACATGGCTGCCGCGCTACATCTCTTCAGGCGGCGCTACACCTCACCACGACAGCAAACTTTCTCTGCGCGCTCTACACCGCTTCTACTTCACCCCCCGCCTACTCGGGAGGCCATCGCAGCCGACAACGCGTCCGACCTTGCGACCAATTTTCGGCGCGAACATAACAAGACATGCAGCCTCACACGCAACGCGTACGCAGCCGGAAACGCACAGCACCTCCGCGCCCCTGACGTCCTCTACGAAGACCACGCGGCACAAGCCTCCTCGCTGACCTCGTCCCCTATACGCGCAAGCCCACGCGACCGTTGTGCTTGGGACATAGCCAGCTCGTACCCTGGCAGCGGGCAAACAACGCCCCCACGCTGTTTTCGCCGACTCCGGGCCTGACTGCTCACGCCAACCTCTACTCACACGACTCGCGGCCAACTTCAGAACCCGACCCCGGCGGTACAAGTAGCCACTTTATGCCCGACCCACAGCTGAAGCTTTCGCTGCTGACGCCATCCCCGACACGTCGGCCTTCCCGGCATCACAGGTCTACTGGTATACTTTTGCGTGCGCCATCCTCCCCGCCATTTTACGTACACCCCTTAACTACTACTACCGGCGCCGAGCATTGGCTTCTTCCCGCCTGCGCCGCTATTTCCTCAAGTGACAGCACTTGCCTGCCCCCGACACGCGGCGCCCGACCGTTGCTCACTAACAGCGGGGCATATTTCCAATGTAGACACAAAGAGGCCGCAGTTCCGCGACCGCCTACGCTAGTACCGGATGCACGCGATGCTACAGCGCCAATCAACAGCAGGCTAGTGCCGATTTTTTACACACCCGCGCCGCTACTGCCAGCCCACAACGGCCACCTCCCATGCCCGACAGCGTTCGTCTACCACTAGCTTACCACCCGTTCGCCTACCACTGGTGCTGGCCAACTACGGGTACGTACCTGCGTTCCGCTACCCCGTCGCACGTGCCGCACCACCCACTGTCGCCATGGCGGGTCTCCACGCAACGTCTTCTCCAATCACACTGCCCGCCCCGCTCAACTCTTGACTACCAAAACAAAACCCGCTACAATCAATCGCACGGCCTCCGTCCGGGCACCGCAGCGCTTCCTCGCCACAGCGCCACGCATCCCCTCCCGCTCCCCGCTGGCCGTGCTGGCGCCCGCCACACCGCGACACTCACTACAGCCGCGCAAGCCTTTGGCTTTATCTCCATGGCAAACGTGCCCTCGGGTAAATGCTCAGATTGGGTAAATCTAGAGCTTTGCTACCCTACCCTCCATGTGTACGGGATAGTAGCCCATGCGGTTAGTATCACCGTTATTAGCGACGCGTCACCCCTCCAGCACAACGATATTGTACGGGCAGGGTGGCGCGACCAACCAACTAAACAACCTTCACCAACGGACAACTCTAGCTGGGAACTAGCTACCAGCAACCCTTAAGCCGGTGCGTTCCCCGAGTACCAGCGCACTCTCTGCTTTCGCGCTCAGCCCATCTAGGCCTCGCGCAAACCCACCCACCCATCCCTATATAATCACGCGCTAATCTTCCCCCAGGCCATGCCTGTAAGGGTCTTTTGTCATTCTGTAAGCAATCTAAAATCTTTGGCAAACGTTCCCTCGGGTAAATGGTCACATTTTCCGGCAAAAGAGAGATTTACCCTAGGGCTAGTTTTGCCAAATATATCAGCTTGCTTACAATTTGGCCAGAAGACCCCCACAGGCAGGGCATGGGGGACAATTAGCGCAGGATTATAGGGTTGGGTGGGTGGGTTCGCGCGAAGCCTAGATTGGCTGAGCGCGAAAGCAGAGAGTGCCTAGGCTCGTGGCTAGCTACGGCTTATAAGGCACGGGCTAGCTAGAGCTGACCGTTGGGGAAGTCGTTGGTCGTTGGTTGCGTCTAACTGCTCAGGCAAGGTGGTTGCCCTGCAGGTGCTACGCGCCGCTATTAACGGTAACAGTAACCGCTAGTGTCACTGTCCCGTACACATGGGAGTTGAATATGCAAACCCCTAGATTCAAATCAATCTGACCATTTACCCTAGGGCAGGTTTTGCCAGTAGCCTAAAGCCAAAGGCTTGCACAGCCAAACTAGTGTTGCGGGGGGGACGGAGTGAACCAGCCGAAGAACCCCCAAGCAGCAGGTGTTGGGGTCAGGGTTGGGTCAATGTACTTCCCTTCGGTCACGGAGCTGTTCTTGGCCCAGCCACCCATATATTTTATTACGGGGGGGGGGCGCGCCGATGCAGCTGGCGGCGGAAGCAGCGCCTTTCCGGAGGCTGTGCGATGTCCATTTAAAACCGGCGGGTGCGGACGTGTTGACTGCTCGGAGGGCAAGGGCGAGCCAGGCGGAGACGGTGGACGCGGCCCCCCAATCGGCGGAGCTTTCAGCAAGTGAGAAGCTCCAGAAGGCGTCAGGGGGTGGTCGCATGTAGAATTTTGCGCATAACGCGGAGCGGTGCTGCGTGTAATAGTCCACGAGGTCTGCAAGAACGGGGTTGGCAGCTATAGGAATAGCGAACACGAGCTTGTCGCTAGTGTTACGGCGCTGGTCGCCTTTAGACTTTCGCACGAAAAGGCAAATCTGATGTGAAGGTTTGTCGACAATTAGGTCGCCGGTCTGACACCGGGCACCGGTTTCTGCGCGGCAAAAAAATATGTAATTGACGCAAACGGCCAAGCAGTCCCTAAAACGTTGCAGTTGAGGAAGCGTAGTAGGAGTCCACGTGAGGGTGTCGCGTAGAGCGGCGGCTGCCTGTAGAATGCCGAGTGTGACGGGGGCGGGCAGCGGTAAGCGGGAGGCGGGAGGCGGTCTTGACAAGGCGGTGTTGTAGCATTTCGAGGCCGCGTCGAGCGTCCGCTAGGAGTTCGCCTACCGCAATGGGTTGGCGTTGATGGTCGCGGAAGAACTTGTTAACCGCGGAGAAGTAAGGTTGCAGCGAGCTGGCGGCGACTGTGCCTTGTAGGGCCAACCATGCCGTGTAGCGAACCATTGTGGCCGGGGTGGCTTGTAGCGGGGCTATTTTTTCCTCTGTACAGAATATAAAAAACTGTCTTAGCGCGCTGTCGTAGCTAGCGTACATAGAGGGCGCCAGTGAGTTGCTGAGTAGGGCGACCGCCGTAACCCCGAGCTTGTCGGTTCCTAGAAGGTCTTGAAAAGTTTCAGCCATATCGGCGGACCAAGGCGCCGGTGTTGTTCCGAGCCGCAGGCCGTATCGGGGTGGTCATGTAGCGATTAATCGGCGCGCGGGCATGTATTGTAGAAATTAATCGGTCCGGGCGTGACGCGCGGCCAATTGCTCCGCGTCGGGAGAAGAGCTAGGAGGGGGTGAGAGCCGAAAGGCCACGATGCTCCACGCGGGAGGTCCGACCCCCTCGCGCTTCCCGAGCCTGCATGGAAAGAACAGGTCGCGCGCCGCCGGGAAGTGCAAAGTCGCGTTTGCAAGTCGGGCCAAAGCGTGGTACCACGATTTGTTCGGCCAATAGGGGGCGCTGACCGTAGCCGCGGCCTGGGATTGGGCCAGTTTGGCGGCCAGAGCCGGCAGAGCGGACCAGGGAGGGTTGCAGTAGTTGTTTTCGAGCTGCCAGGCTGCATCCGGCAGGTGCAAGCAGTCGACGTCTTCGCATTGGGGGTCTCTCCAACGGGCGTTGAATCGTGGCAGTTGAGCGTTTAGCATGGATGCGAAACGGTCGACCGTATGCGGGCCCCACCGGTGCTGAAGGTGTTCGAAAATCCGCGGGTTGAGCTGCTTGTCCTCGGTGTCCAATTCGCGGCTTAGCGTGTCCGCCCAGACGTTGGCGGCCGACCGAATATAGCGCGGGCGGACGTGGATGTCGTTGGTGTCGAGCAAGTACCATAAGCTCCGGAGCTCGGTCATCATCACGGGTGACCAGGACGTGAGCTTGGTTAGGGCGGCGACCACTGCCGTGTTGTCCTCGTGTAGGATGACTTGCCGGCCTTTGAGTTGTGGAAGAAAGGATTCGACCGCGTGTCGCACCGCTCAAAGCTCCTTCCATGTAATGTGTTGGAGACGGTCGGTAGCGCTCCAAAAACCGCGTTCTTGGTAGTTGGAGTCCTCGTTTAGCACGGCCTCCAACCGTAGTCGCTCGAATCGGCGTGGAGGTAGGCGGTCTCGATGGGCTTGTAGATTGACCAGCCGTTGTGTTGGGTGGGCACCGTGCGCCACCACTCGAGGTCGCGTCTTATACCCACCCCCCCGTGGGAACTCCCGGACAACCCCGACAACTTTACCATCGAACCCCGCGGAGACCCCTCTCTCACCCTCGCCGACATGATTACCCGCGGCACCTTCGATAAAACCCTTCACTCCCTAGGCATTGGCAAAGCCCCCGGCCCCGACGGTATCCCCAATGAAATAATCAAATTCTTACCACCAGCGACCTCCTCCGCCCTCCTCTCTCTCCTCTCCCTCCTCGCCCACAAGTCCTACACCCCTCCTGACTGGTGCCACAGCACAACCTGCATGCTACACAAAAAGGTGACCCCTCCCTCCTCGACAACTACCGCCCTATCGCCCTCATGAATAACCTCCTTAAACTATGGACCGCACTAATCAAAGATGCAGGCTCAAAATACGCCGAAACCCACGGCATTCTCAGCGACCAACAAGACGGATTCCGACAACACCGCAGCATCCACGACGCCCTCTCCTCCATCATCATGACGATGGAGGACGCGAAACTCCACAAAAAAGACATCTACGTCATGTACGTCATGTACGCGGACTTCAAGGGCGCCTTCAACGCCGCGGACCACCGCATCATGTTCAAACACATGCGTCAACTCGGTATGCCCCCCACCTTTGTCGACACATGCGAACACCTCTACGGGGTCTCAACCACCGACAATATTACACCACATGGCCCCACCCCCTCCATCGACATAAATCGCGGAACCCTACAGGGAGACACCCTCTCCCCATTTCTATTCACCCTCTTCCTTGAACCCTTCCTTCGATGGCTCACGGTGGGAAGCCGGGGCTGTCACCCAGGCCCCCCCGCCACTAACGTCGACCCCACAGAACCCACAGCCATATACCCAGGACACGGCTTCGCTGACGACCTCAGCCCCGCCACGGGCTCGACCCCCAACATGGTCATCCAGCTCAGGAAACTCTCCCTCTTCAGCGCCTACACGGGCATGACCGTCAACATCCGCAAATGCTGCATCACCGGCGCCCTCTGGCGCACATGCAACGCCCTCACCCTAGCCAACACTGCCCTCCTCGCATCCCGCCTACAAACTCAGTTCATCAGCATCAACTCCACCCCGGCCCCTGTCCCCTCCATTGGCCCTTTGGACACATACCGCGTCCTCGGGGTAGAGCTTAACACCTCCCTCACCTTCACCAAACACTGGAACGAACTAAAACGTACCACAACATCCCTCATCACCGCCCTATCCACCTCCCCACTAACACAATCCCGCAGAATCAGGGTCATCCGTGGACTCCTCATCGACAAATACTTCACCCTCCAGCTCGGCCTCTTCACCGACTCCCAACTCGACACTCTCGAAGGACAAATATGCCGCGCACTCCGCTCCGCCGTCTCCTCTGTACGTAACCTTCCCCGCACCGCTCTCCACCGCCCTACCTCCGACCTCGGATACGGACTCCCCTCCCTCAAAGCCCACGCCGCACAACTCACAGTCTGCCACCTACATAAAATCATGAAAAACTCAGGATACCGAGGCCACATGGCCCGCGCACACATCCGCACCATTTCCACCACGTACTATCACTGGCCCTCGGAATCCATCATGTCAACCCGTTATACACCCCACCCACACTCAAATGCTTAGTGCGATGCGGGCACCCTATTCCACAATATCCCTCCACTCTCCCTCACCAACCCTATCGCCTCCACACTCCGCGCCCACTTCACCACCCAAGACAACACCCTCCTTGCCTCACTCCGAGACAAAGCCACACACATCACTGACCCTCACACATATAAGCAAGCCTACTGCGATTTTTCTCCCCCCAAAACACACGCCTCCCTCCTCCCCCGCCTCATCCCCCTATGGAAAAATAACATCACCACATGGCCACAAGTCCTCCTCCGAGCCACCTCATCCTCCTTCATCCTCAAATCCTGCAAATCCATCACCACACTCGCGGGGTCCACCACCCCACTCTCAGTCCCCGTCCGCCTTCTCGCCGCAATCCTCACCGAACCCTCCAATACTATCCACAACCGCCTCCCCATCACACAACTCACCCCCAAGCAAGCATCCCCCTCCACCAATGTCCACCCCTCATGGATTCCCCTCCTCTCCCCACACCTCCCTCGCTCACCCCCCACCCTCTCGTTCGGCATCTACACCTCCCGCGGCAAACACTCCACCCCCACTGCACCCACCACACACTTAGATACAGAATACCCCACCCCCTCAGACCACCACTACCCCCCCTGCGACGTCACGCGCATCATTTCCAAACACAAGGACACCGAATACGGCCAAACGCAGTACATGGTAGACCGGGCCCCGGAAAACCTCACGGAATGGGACATTCAGTTACAACTCGACGACGGCTTCCGCCTTATCTCTTCCACCCCCACATCGGTATACCTCCCCACCCCTCCCCCGCCGCCTGCTCCATCTGTCAGGACCCACTGCACACAGAACCCACCTCCACCTGCTGCACATGCCCGCACTTTGCCGTACATTCCCAATGCCGTCCAGCTCAAGGACCCGCCACATGGCAGTGCGATTGGTGTGCTCGCGGCCAACAACACGACCTCACCCGCCTCCACGAGGTCCAGTGGGCGCCATGCCTACAACTACACGACACCATCAGTGAGACCCCCTCCGGCCCCACCGCCCTCGCCGCATTTTAGCCCCGGCTTTGTCCCCTCCACCACACCCATTCTGCCAGAACCCGGACCCCCTCCGTGGACACACCCCCTAATCACATTCAACCACGACCCCATCCACCCTGACCTCGACATGCTCCCTACCGGTAAATTCGCCATCCACACACACCCATCACTCCATGACACCACCGTGCTCGGCACTCCCGACGGCCGCGCGGTCACCACCCTTAACGGCCCCCGCGTCCGCCACCTCTTCCAACTCATCCGCCCCGACCTCTCGCAGCATACGTTCGAAGAGGAGGTCTACCACCTCCTCACTCCCCTAGGCTCCCGCTCAGAAATCCACTCACCCACACCCGCCACCACCACCCGTAATAGATGGGCCACTAGAGAAGACCTACTCACAGCTCTCCGCCACACATTCCACATACAGATAGAACTCTACTCCGACCCCCTCAATAAATCCCTCCACTCCCACACCTACCACTCCCTATACCCCGAAGACATAGTCTTCTCATCTAGCGGCAGCAACGCCCCACACACATGGCAAGGCACCAACATCGCCAACCCCGAATACGACCACGAATGCATGCGCCGCGCCATGGAACACGCAATCACCAGCGCACACCTCACAACCCCTCACACACCCAGCGCAACCATCCCCATCCTCCCCCGATGGGAACACACACCCTACCGCCATTCCAAATACATAAACTCCCCATACACCCACCACCTCTACACCCTCCCCAATGACTACGCGAACACCTTCCTACCCCCCGACCAACACACAGGCAAACCCACTTCTACCCCATTCGGCACACGCTGGATGGTCGACATCTACCTCGTCGCGAACCCCCTCGCACTCTCCACCCTCCCATCACACACAGCCATGACCGCACTACACAACACTCTCGAGTCTATCTACGACACTCACCTGCCCTAACCCCACCATCACCATCCCTCCTCCCCACCTCTTCGACACCTACTCAGCCCACTCGGCAGGCATACACCACCTCCCCCCAAACCCAACTCAACCCATCACATATCCCCTCCCGGAACGCATGCAACTAACATACCCCCCCACCAGAGGCACTCTTGCTTAGAACTGGCAGGAGTTTGTATACACAGACGGCTCGAAAAAAGGCGGCTCGTCCCCTCTAGGAGCAGCAGCCACCCGCCCCGCCTCGGACACCAGAATCAAAATCATGGTGACCTCTACCCCTCCCTCGCACACAATAAATCGAGCTGAATTAGCTAGCATAGATATAGGCCTCCAACTTGGCCGCACCCACCTCCTCACAGACAGTGCGAGCTCCCTCCGCCTCATACAAGGATACTTAAACTGCCCTACCGCTTACAGACATAACATCCACCGCGACACCCTCCTATCCATCACACACACCCTCCAAACCCGCTGCGACGCAGGCATCCGCACGCACCTCGGCAAAATTAAAGCACACAACCACTCCCTAGGTAACGACCTCGCAGACACTCTCGCTAACCAAGTCGCGGATGGTCACCCACCCGACACTACATACACCACAGGTTCAGAGGTCACGATAGGCCACTGGATTTGGCCATACACCCTCATTCCACAAACCCTAGGGGAACCAATACCCTACAAATACACCAACCTCAAAGCTGACGCACACACCTACAACACCAAACACACACACACACACACACACACACCCCTCTCGCAAACAACCAAACACGGGGCCCTCCTCGCCAGCGCCGCGGAGGACGGCGCCGACTTCTCTTTCCACAAAAAATACACAACCCTCGCAAATATCTAGTTCATCCACAAGCAAGAATTCATGTGGGGAGTTCACAACACCCGCCTTCTTACTCTTAACCACACCATGCGCTGCCCCCTATGTGGCCAATTCACTCGCAACGGCCACATGGCCGGTAACTGCCCCACCATGTCAGGCCTAAGACATGACCGACACAACAGCGCGCTACAACTCCTACTCTCCCTCTTGGAACGCCACAACGGAGGACGCTGGGAAACCATCACTCCTGACTTCGGTAACAAACCCATCAAATCATTTGCTTCCCCCACTCCTGCCCACACTCCACTTGACTGTCACCCACCTCACCCCACCCACATGCTCAGCCGCCTTGTTCTTGCTGACGAAGGTCTCTCGCCCGACTCCCTAACCTCGTGTCCCGCCGTCCTCCCACCTGAGATTCTCCCCCCCGCGCTACGACCCCCCGCAGACAAACCCAACTTCATCCCCCTCCTCGAACCTCGATTCGTCGGTCACACAAACGGTCGCCGCCGTTACGCATCCATCAAAAAGATTCAGATAGGGGAATGGAAGTACTGCACGGACAATAACCTCTCCCAAACAGCTCACTTCATACGTGCCAAATACACTCCCCTTGCAAACGCCATCCGCAGCCACTGGCTAGGCACAGTGGTAGACATCCTTCCCATCGTCATGAGCCGCACAGGTACACCGCACTCTTCCACCATCACTAGCCTTACCTCCCTACTCACCGCCCGCACAGACCCTCCTGACAAACTCATCTCCAAAGCGCGCCTCGACACGTCTCGCATCCTTGCACAACTCCACACGCATACTGTCCAATGGCTACATCATCTCCTACTCATATACCGCATCAAATCCCGCACGACCTCCCGCCGCGCCTCCTCACATTGCCCCTTCGCACGCCCTTGTATGCACGCCGCCCTCGCCTCGTCTTGCACAACTCCCCGGGGGGGAGTAAAACCCCCGAACATCCCTGGAGAGGTTGGATTTAGGTGGTTAACGGTCTAGCCCTGACTTGTAAGTTCCATGTATGGCATAGTTGGGAGGGCCCAGAGAGAGCAACCGGCGCATACGGTGTTTGATGTAAACCGGCGCATACGGTACATGTTGTAAACAATTTCAACTTCAATTTCGCGTCGTAGCTAGTGGGTGAGCCGCACGCGTCCCCCCCAACTAGTCCGTGTAGCTAAGACGTTGTGGAGTTCGCGCAAAAAGAACCGTGCGGGCGCGATGGCGAGGTAGAGGAACTGCGCTTTCTCTGCTAAGGCCGCCAGCTGACGCGTAGGCAGCCATCGAGCGTTCGACGCCGCTCGGCCGAGTAAGGACGACGCGTGTTGCGCGAGCTGCTGTAGTCTCGCGGGCGGGGCGCGAAACATGCCGAGCTGCAAATCTACCGTTAAGCCTAAATGGTCGCCGATTTGCGTCGGCGTCCAAACGCATTTCTTGGGGTTGCGTTGGAGGCCGAGGCTGTCTAGCAGGGCATGGACGCGATGCCGAAGTAGTAACGCGTCTTGGTAAGAGTCCGCCAAGAATAGAAAGTCGTCCATGTAGGGGAGGAGTCATGTACCGCGCCATCGAGGGTTTCGGAGAAAGCGTTTGGACGGCCGGAGCGCGCTGGCTGGCGTAGCTGCCGGAGTGGGAGGCGGTGGGCAGCGTAGATGGTTCGTGAACACATGTGTGAGCTTGCGAAAGTAGTAAGCTGAGCCCGACCAGCCCATTGGGAGGCACGCGAGGCGCCAAAGGGTGCCGCGGTAGTTGACCGTGAAGTAATCTCGGTCTTCCTCCCGGATGCCAAGGTTGTAGTACCCATCGGCGAGGTCGAGTGAGACGAAGTAGTCGCCCGGACGAGATAGATGACGTAAGTGCTTGAGCGTTTCGCACGTCATGTTAAAGGTTGAGCAGTAGCGGTTGAGTTCTTGAAGGTCGATAATCAAGCGCCATTGGTTGCATCCGGGTTTGGGCACCAAAAGCATCCGGGATACGTAGCGAGGGTTGTCCGAGCGGTGAACAAGACACCGGTCCTGAAATACATGGCGATAGTGGGGGGAGTGATGTGGCTAGTAGAGAGGATTCGGCCGGCGAGACGTTGGGAAAAGAACCAACCAGCCTTGACGCGAAGCTCAAAACTTGACGAGTAGCGGGCGAGAAGATGAAGGCTGCTCTTTTGCGCGCCAAGACGGCAAAGGCTGAAAAGCGTTGGTCAAGGACCATTGAGCCACAGATTAAGCATTCATCTTCCCAGTTTTTCTTCGATATTGTTTAAAGAATGCTCCAGCAACTGTACTTGGACACGGCGTACGCTGACGCGAAGGTCGATGATGGAACACACGTATTTTCCCTACTCGATCCACTGTCCGCCCCGCAAGGGTATACGCTGCGGGTTAGGCTCCTGAACACGTGGCTCCCGCATACTATTATAGCATATTCGACGGAAACGACACGCTGATTCTTAACTGTGGCGATGGCGGTGAGATCGTCGTCAGATGATGTGACCATCAAGCTTCCCCGCGGCAACCGGTCGATAGACGACATCGTTGCATTCCTCAACAACGGGCTGTTAGATGAATACGTGGCGAGTTACGACGAGAACACGAATAAGCTGTCGCTACGTGGAACGGAAAACGCCAAGCACCATGTTGTGATCGGGGAAGGTACCACGTGCACGAGGCTACTAGGTTTGTCCGTTGGGGACTCCGCACAAATCGTTGACGGAGAGTTCTTGCTTACCGCTAGTCGTATCGTGGACTTGACGCGCACGAGCAGTGTCTTCGTGCATAGTAACTTATTGACTCAAACCGCGACCCCCGGACGCGGCGTGTTGGCGACATCATGGCGAAGATTCCCAGCTCGGCACAGTTCAACGGAATAGACCACAACAACTCGGACGCCTTCGTGGACGTTTTTAATCGGAACCTAAGCTACTTGAGCATCCGGCTAAGCGACGATGACGGCCGAACTTTGGATCTCAATGGCGGACGCTTCACGGCGACGCTGAAAATAGCTTTTGCTAGGATCAACAAGGATGAACCAGTCTCGGAAAGTATCGGCGCCACTAAAGCTCAACCGCCTCCGGGCGGTGGAGGTGGACCTCAGCCATGTTGAATCGTTGTACCGGGAGCTAGCGGCCCGGGTGACGGTGGTGGAGACGGAGAATGACCGGCAGGACATGGACATTGATGGTGTTAAAATATACCTTGTAGCTCTCAGTAATAAAGTGACAGGGTTTGAGGACGAGTTCAGCGCCGCAAACATCCGCACCGACAAGATCACCACCGTTGGGTTTGACACCGACATCTCCGTGGGCGCCTCGCTCTTGCCGACGACGGCGGCGTTGGTGGGACCGATTCACTCAGTCGGCAGCGAAACTCACCAATGGAAGACGGTGCACACCGAAGAGGTTATGGTTGCTGGAATGAGCTTGAGTAACACCTTGGGGGGCTTGAGGGGGGACATAGAGGCCATCGAGGATCTGAATCTCGTGCAACACCTGAAAATGGAGGGAGACGGGCTCATCGGCGTCAACCAAAACAAACGTGACTTTGGAGCCCTAGAGTACCCGTGGTGGACCATCTACACAACCGTCATCACCGTGAACGACATCATAAATGCAAACATGCTAAAATCAAGTCGCTCGGATACCGATGCCATCTCGGTGTACGCCAATCTCGTGCCCAATGAAACCGATATCGGTGGGAACACGACAGGGACGGATACGAAGCCGTGGCGCACAAGAAACTTCCACAATGTGTATGCTAACAATGTATTTGGCCAAAATGAGGACGGGGCCTCGCGCCGGGCGTTGCTCGATGGTGACCAAAACGTGACCTCCACCATTATCCCGCAGGCTGATAAGCAAGTGGATTTCGGCTCAACAACGAGGGCTTTAAGCAAAGCCCAATTTCAGGACTTGTACGGGCTAGACGCCTCCGGCACGCCACGGAGGGCGTTGTTGGAAGGGGATGCAACCGAGTGGTCGGAAATATCCGGTAAGCCGGCTTCCAAGCGAGGGTAAGCCTGTCGGGGTTCAACAACGACCTCTCCCTTGCATGTGGCGACGTGGAGTGGGCGGACGTGTTGAACAAGCCCGAATTCTTTAGCGGCTCCTTCAACGACTTGACCGATAGGACAAGCATCGAGGATCTCACGGGTCCCAAGGGACCGCAAGGCGTTCCCGGTGCGTCCGAGTGGTCGGAGATATCCAACAAGCCGACATGGGTGGCGGACACCCAAGTGAGCGTCAACATGTCGGGGTTCAACAACGACCTCCCCCTTGTAGGTGGCGACGTGGAGTGGGCGGACGTGTTGAACAAGCCCACCTTCTTTAGCGGCTCGAACAACGACTTGACGGGGAAGCCGACATGGGTGGCCACTAGCCAAGCGAGCGTCAGCTTGTCGGGGTTCAACAACGACTTGTCCTTGACGGTCGGCGACGTGGAGTGGGCGGACGTGTTGAACAAGCCCGAATTATTCAGCGGCTCGTACAACGACTTGACGGGGAAACCGGAGTGGGTGCGCCCAAGTCAAGGAACTGTAAACTTATCGGAAATCAACAACAATTTGAGCGAGGAGCTGCCGGGCACGATTGCATGGGGAAACGTTTCCAACAAGCCCACCTTCTTTAGCGGCTCGTTCAACGACTGACCGATAGGCCAAGCATCGAGGATCTCACGGGCCCCAAAGGCGATCTCGGCAGGGATGACACCGACGGTCAGGACGGCGCATCCTCGTGGTCCGACATATCCGGTAAGCCGACATGGGTGGGCACTAGCCACGCGAGCGTAAACTTGCGGGGTTCAACAACGACCTCTCCCTGGCAGGTGGCGACGTGGAGTGGGCGGACGTGTTGAACAAGCCCACCTTCTTCAGCGGCTCGTACAACGATTTGACGTGGAAGCCGGAGTGGGTGCGCCCCAGTCAAGGAACAGTCAACATGTCGGAATTCACCAACGACTTGGGCGAGGAGCTGCCGGGCACGATTGCATGGGGCAACGTTTCCAACAAGCCCCGTTTCCAACAAGCCAATCTTCTTCAGCGGTTCGTACAACGACCTCGCCGGCAAGCCCGAGTTTGCCGACGTGTCGTGGGAGGCGCTGCGGACGGGGGACCCGAAGACCCTAACGGCTAGCATGTCGGGTGGGAGCATTCTCGTGGACGTGTCAATGAATCCATCCAATAACCAGAGCCTCGGATCCACTACCGCACAATGGGGATCCATCCACGGTCTCGGCGTGTACGCGGGGGAGGTGGATGCGAACATTTCGTTATTCAAGCACCCGGCCACGTCAGGCTTTCTAGTGCTAGAGCCCCTCGCCGACCTCACCGCCATGGAGATATCGGCTCACTTCCTACATAACATCAACGAGCTCCATGATTTGGGAAGTGAAAGCCAGCGGTGGGACAAGGTCCACGCAAAGGACGGCTACTTAGACAACCTTGAGGTGGCCGACGACATCGATATGTACAACGACATCCGGTTTAAGAATGTAGATGGTAACACGGTGGCGCGGCTGAAGTACGACGACGACGGCGTCGAGGTGGATGGACACATGTTCCCGGACGGCGATGCTGAGTTTGTACTGGGTACTACTGAAAAACGTTGGAAAGAGATCCACGCAAGGGACGTGGAATTCTCGGTGATTGTTACGGACTCCATTGCCACGGATAGTGTTGTCACGGACTCCATTGTCACGGATACTATTACGGGGCCTTCGATCTACGTCGGACCGCATTTCATAAACGTTCGCGGAAGTCCAATCTAGATCGTCGGGCTCCCGGAAAACCCCACATACGCGACAAACAAGGCGTACGTGGATCAGCGCTTCCTAGACACTGAAATTGAGTGGGGGATGATAACGGGCGATGACAAACCCCTATTACATTCGGAAATCATACCGGGAGTCATATCAGGAGAATATGAGACATGTAATTTTCTTGAACTCACAATGATTCCTATGCCTAGGAGTCTCCCAAGCTTGGGAACAAGTGACCGTCCGTTTCTAGAAGTCACTACCGACACAAATTAGATAAAAGAGACGTTGATTGCGGTTTGGGGGCTTATCCACTGTAAGGGAAACTGTGTTCAATTTCTTGCGTCACCCGAAGGAGATACCGACGCTGCAAACCAGGCGTATGTCGACAATCGTGCGGACGCGACGGTAACTTATCTGCAAGGATTAGTAGGGGACGCGGTGCAAACGAGAATCAATCTACAAGATCAAGTTATCAACCTAATGAATTCTGCGGCCCTTGAAATCCCATCAACAACATATTTCGAATTCTCATTTACCAGTACGTATGTCCAAATTCACGAGACATCTTCAATTATCACACTTATGTATCAGAATACGGTGTATACGAATCTACGCCTTGTATTAAAGGTTATTCAGGAATCAGGAAGACGGCAATCTTAAAACGGAGGTAGTTTTTTACGCATCCCAACCTCAAGGAATACTAGGGGCCTACAATTTTACCCAAAAATACTCATTCAACATTTCAGACATTTCATTGTCGGGAAGCGTATATCCAGCTCACGCTTTTAAAGTTAGACCTTTTGTGCGACATATACGCCACCGGAGGAGCGCGCCCGAACGCTTTTAAAAGCTATGTGCATAACTACAAAACTCAAACTACTACTAGGATTACTATTGGGTTCTAATGGATCTAGGACCGATCCAGTATGTACTTACACGGCGCGGGTCAAATGAAAACGATTGTTGTGTAATAAATACTAGTTTTGTCATGCCGGCATGATATTCTATGTACATTAAGCCTAAATGCAGGCCACGCAAAATAATATCCGTTTGGCGCGGATCCGGGGGCGGATCGAGGCCGCCGAGGACCCCGTACGGGTACTCGCAGAAGAGTACGACCAAGGAGATGCCGACACCCAAGATGCCTTGCGAACCGTGTGGGAGGCTAAATTCGCCAACCGCGCGGAGGACCCCGGCATGGCGGACCGACGCTTCGATCAAAATTTATCAGTGACCGACGATCGCTGCCACGTAGATCCAACCGGGCAATACGAGAGTCTCACGAGCTAGCCGCCACCGCGGACACAAAAATTCAGTTTCTCCAAAACAATCCAGCCAGTGCGAGGCTGCCCGAATGGCTGTGGGTCACCGTGCACAAAGTTCGAGTCGACATGCTCACACATGCAGCCCGTGACCTTGCTACAACCAACCCCAACGTCGCCCTCCTAGCCACGATGGTGTACATTGGACACCGCCGTGACTCCGCAATCGTGCGAAATCGAGTTAGGGTATCCGACGGCGCGCGGCGCGCGAGAAGTGCTAACGGGTTGATTGAGCTAGATCGTTTGCTGCTCGGCGCTGGCCTGCGGCACGGCACGGACTTCAAGTTCGATGAATATGAAACGGAGGAGGTTTTGGGGCGTGTGGATCATGGCCACGGGCTTGAGGCATCAAACGCCATCGACGCGAGCGTGCGGGAGGACTTGGTCCGGGTGAGCGTAATTAAAGATTTTATTTTGGGCAGTATGCCACGTCCATTCAACGCAAACATAGACAACTCTTTGCTTGGTGTGACTAACATATCGGGTTTGCTCGGTGCCCACAACAAGCCCGTGGGGCAGTTAAATGTCCCGGTGCTCATGGAAAAGTTGGCTGAAGCGCGGAAAGTGTTGAACCGCAAACGAGGGGAATACCTCCGGAAATTTATCAAAGATGAGCGCGGGCGCCGCGTGCTTCCAAAGCCCGGCGTGACTAAGGATGGTATCGGTCAACTTAATACCGCCCAGCTCTCCCGAGCATAGCGAGCCGCACGTCTACGCGCCATGAACTCTGCCGCATCTATTCAGGTCGTGACCGTGGGCCCGTGTGGTCACTCCGTCGCCGCAGATCGACCTATTGTCGCCGTACCCGCTCAAGGCGCTCTTTGTCGCGGACACCGTGCATATCCGATGGTTCTCCGACCGGATCATTGTTCGCTTTACCGTGTACGCCTTACCACCGAGCGCCTCCTTGTACTGCCGGAGCATGAGCTCGCGCTTGGCGACAGCTTTCTTAATGCCCCTGGCCGTGCGCTTGGTTGTGTCCCCCACCGTGAAGTAGTACATCTTCGACTTGAGGCCAACAAACTCGCTTATTGGAATTGCCGCTGGTTTCGTCCTTGACTTTTCCCACTACATTCTTGTTAACTTTAGAGTGCAATGGGTGCTCCTCGAGGTAGTCGTTGATGTCGAAGTGGCTCGCCATCTGGCCCATGTCGGCCTACGCGTCCGGGGTTTCGATGTGGTAGCATAGGGAGTCAGTGTCGGTGAAGAGCATCTTGGCCTTATCGCCGTATTTCTCACGAATCACGTCGTAGTGAAAGCGGAACATGAGTAGCTTAGACAAGTATAGGATACTTGCCCCCATGAAAATCGGTTTGGCAAGCATTACTTCATCCTTGATCCGAGATACCCCGGCTATGTTGCCAATGAAGGTGCACCGCTCAAATCGCGGGTCGGCCACACGTTTTTTCAGCTTGTCGTCGTTGGTGAAGAATTCGTAGCACGTCTCGGCGCGGACGTTCTGCATGGTCTTCCCGAACACAGAATTGTTGTAGAGCTTGAAAAAGTCCTTCTCGAAGGCGTTTTTTGCTTGCGCCCGCAGATTTGTGTTTTTCTCGATCCACGGCTTGAGCGTTTGGGCCTGCGCGTACGTCATGACGCGGTGCAATTTGGTGACCCGTAGACCCTTGATGTCATAGTACTGGAGTAGGCGAGCGTCGCACACATAGTTAAGGTGCGGGCGGAAGTGACCGGCAGGCTTTTCGCATGATGTGGACGCGTCCCCAGTCAGTTTTGGTGCGTGCTCGCTCGCGTCGTCGTGCCCATTTGAAACCCGCTCGGGTGCAAGCGGTAGGTCGTTGTGGTTGTCGTGGAGCTCTTGCGGGTACTCAAGGTCAACCTCCACCGAGCATCCCTTGTTGGTGTCCCACTGACCATCTAGCACCTGCTCCAACGTGATGTCGCTCCAATTCAAGTCGCCGCAGGGGAGGAACTGCATCATGGCCCATGCATAGAGGTTATTGACGTCGAGGTACATCATGTTGCTTTTCGGCTTGCTGGAATCGTACCCCTCGATTTTCGGGTTGTTGGCCTTCGCTTATAGGTGCGAAACCACCGACACACCACCACGAATTCCACGCTCGAAGAATGTGTACTTGTCGGGGTCAGTGTGTATCAGCTCGACCTTGTTATCCTTCTTCGCGGCTTCGATAACAACACCGTTGATGTACATGCTTGGAAGGGTGATGTAGTGTACTGGGTCGAGCCCATAGTGGTCCATGCACAGGTCGCGGAATGCCTCGAACACGTCAGCCAAGAGGAACACGTCGGCCTCCAAGTACAAGTCGTGATAGTCACGGAAGTCGTGCAGCCGAATCGCTCCCGCACCCATTGAGATTGGGCGTATTCTTCATCCGAGCACTTCTCGCCCGACAAGTCGTTGAAAAACTCCTCTTGGGACGGCAACACGGTGTGTTCCAGCTTGGCCACCGAGTCGAACCACTTGTAGGGAAACACGCCCTTACGAGTAACCCTGATGAGCTCGTCCTCACTCAGTCCTTTTTGGCTGAAGGCCTTGTGAAAGCGCGGTGCATTCCTCGGGTCGTCCCCAATCATGTTGTTGGACAGGATACCCAGCCCGGAATTCAGGAACGAGATGTTGTGCAGGAACCGACAGCCTCGAAAGTTCACCATCTTGTACTTCCCGCTGTTGTCCGGGATGACCGATAGCTTCACGTTCTCCGTGTCTTCCAGGCGGGAGATGGCTTGGGTGACAAAGTGGTTGTCGTAGCCCTTACCGTTGTGGAAAAACACCGGAATCTCCACCTTGCGAATCCCCATGCGGAGGTTGCAGTCAACGTGGCACGCGCCTATGTAGTCCCCGGTCTTGTGGCCGTGGTGGCGGACCTTGAGCTTCTTTTTGCATGTCCCAAACCCCTTCTTGCACTCACAACAAACGTCGGCCTCGGCTTTGGCTTTCTCGTCCTTCGGGGCCATCTTCGTTGGGATGTTCTTCGTGAAATCCTTGGACAATTCTGGCCGGAGCTTGTACAACTTCCTCACAAAATGGTCGGCGGCCTCGTCGCCGGTGCAATGGAACGTGAAGCTGTCGAATCCGGACACCTTGGACTCCACACGGGCTTGGATAGACACGCAACGGTGCTCGGAGCTGCGCTCGGTTTTCCAGCTGGGAGTCACCTTGTGAACCTCGTGGTTGATGGCCTCAGAGTCGGCGTAGATCACGATGGGGATCTGCGTCTTCTTGTGCTCGGCCTTGAAGCTTAGGGTGGGGGCTGACCGTCCTTGTCGGGCTTTGGCACCGATACCCGCATGGGTTTGAACGCCGCACGGTGGGAGTCATATGGCCCTCTCGCTTGTCCTTACTCTTGAACCCATGCAAACACCGGGGGCAATAGTGGCGTTGGTCCTTGTTACCGGAATTCAACAGGCGATCGAGGCTGGAGATGAGAACCCAATGTTCTTTGTAGATGAGGAGGTTGATGGTCTTCTTTGTTAGCGTATTGTCGTCGAACTTGACTTTGGAGAGTGACAACGGGTGTACCTTGCGATTCTCATCGTCGAGGCTGAAGGAAGATATGGCCACGCCCGGGTTGTTGCTCTCGAAGCGGCGGACATCTTTTAAACTAGCCGGGAACGACACCCCGGTCCAGTTGAACCCCCCGTACGACTTGTCTTGATTCTTTTTCGAGATGTCGTAGTCGACCCGCGCGGCATTGCTCTTCGGTGGATTGGTGGCTGCCGCAATGCAGTACTTGACACAATTGTCATCTTGATTGCGGATATTTACCAGGCCGCACGCGGAGCAGCTGAAAGGTGACGGAAGTACAACATGAGCACGCCCGGTCCGAGTTTCGTAACCGTTGGAGGAAACTGAGGCTCCCGTCACACCAGCCGGCTCCATTTCAAACCCTGAGCCCTCGCCTATGTTGAAGTCACCAGCGGCTCCGCTGGAGTTTATGATATTTTCCAACATACTTTGCAACTTTTCCTCGCTCGTTACATTGAAGCTCTTGTTTTGAAATGCCTCTCGAGTGATTTCTGACACGTTTCCATCTCTATCTACCTCTGTTTTTTTGAAATTCGCTCTAGAAGAAACCCACATCTTGAATGACCCAACCCTTGCTTTTCGGTGCTCAGCGTATTGTCGGTATATTGCTGACCTCATTCCGTTTAAAACCGAGGCGTTACCATAACCCTTTATATAGGAGCTGCGGACGCTAGGAAATTTCGCCGGAGTCACACGGCGAACGGACGTCGGCCTAGCGTTCATCCTTCTTACCTCGCGGATACGCTCGCGAAGAGCTACAATCCTCCTCGTCACCACCGCCACCCTCTTGCGAGTGTCACGCTCCGTGGGTGTGAAAACAGGGCGTGGTGGCGGCGCTTCATCAATGTCGTTGGCCACAATGTCGCGAATGAGATAACGTACAACATTGGCTTGGCGCAGAACCTCGCGACGTCATGCGGCCCTATGCTCGGGTGATAGACGGACACGAGACACGCGACCGATGGGAATCAACATCACATTTCCACGTCTTGCTTGGGCCTCGGTCCTACGCCTCTCGTTTGCGGCGCAGAGAGCTTGCGGGTAGCGGATGGGAATACGAGGTCGTGGCACTTGGCTCACAACGTCATTCATTGTAGTCTCGTACACGCTGCGGTAGTAGGCGTCGGTCGGGAGCTCGGAGGCAGAGGGGACGCGGATTGACATCTTGGTCGGTTGTCTGTACATGATATGATATACCCCCAGATTTTATTTTCATATGTCGTTCTTATCTCTGGGTTCTTATCTCCGCGACGCTTTTCAGGAAGGCAGTGCTGATGCTGTGGCATGCCTTCCTGTTCCTCGGGCTTAGGTTTTTTCTTCCTTTCTTTCTTTTTCTTGCTTGGTGGCCTCCACTGCTTTTTCTTGTAAGAAATTTTTGTAATTTTCATATGTCGAACGCGCACGTTTAAACGCACCAAGCCCCCGGATCCAGATTTTCTAATATTCTTGTCGACTATTGGTAGAAATTACATTGTACTATGTACTATGGACTACTCTGTCGATATGTTCATTTGGTGCTAGTACCTGATTAAATTCGGATTTCCTCGGCCTACCACGTGTCGGGCGTACGGATGGTCCTGTAGCCTCTATTTTACGGCGATAGTACTCCCTCGCATAATTTGGATTCTTTTCACACAACTTTGAACGGCTAGCGGCCTTCACATCAGGGTGACGTTCATTGTACTCCCGATTGTACTCCCTGTATTCTTCCCGGTTAGCTTCACGGTAAAGGCGGTCGGTTTCACGCTTACGCTCACGCTGGACATCTGTAACTGCTCGTACCATGTTTCCTTCTTAATACTACAAGAATAAAATAGTTAAGGGTAGTGCCGGGTAGTTAGGGTTTCCCTCCCTGCTTGTCTCTTACCTGTACACAGTTTAAGGCCGGTTCTTAGATGAATTTAGCCACCATCCGCGAAAGATGAGATGAATAAAATAGTTAGAGTTAGAGTTAGAGTTTTTAAAATCTAAACAAAACGCACGAATCTTAATCGTCTGTTCTCCTCGGCCGTAAGCATCCTGAGCTTCGCTTTATTAGCGTGGAATTTCTTCTAGTCTGCGGCAGCGGAGCGATCGCGGAGAAACGGCTGCATGCCTTTGAAGAACCCATCAAAGACCCACTCCGTCTCGCAAGACTTCCCGGTTGCGATCCACTCGGTTGCAAGGTCTCTAAACTTTATCTCGTGATCGACGTGGTAGTGCGATCGGCCCCGGAACCCCGAGGCGTTTCGGAAGGCGCAGACTTTATCGTTCATCTCCTTCCTCATGGCGTTCAAATGGGCGGTGCGTCTACTGTCTGGTAAGGGCTTTACCTTGGTAGTAACGTGCCGCGGTCTGCATTGAAAATATTATGGGAGCAGCTCCGTTGTACATGAACATCAACCCGAAATCACGCGAGTCCCAATTGCGAATCACGCCGGATGCACCGACGGCCTTTGGGTGCGCCCAACACAGTTGCATGAGCTCGCTTTGATTCTCAGCCGGAAAGGCTCTTAGCTCCCGGATCCGCCGTTTCACGTCCTTGATGGTTGTACAGCTCAAGCTTTTATATCTAGCCGGTGATTTTATTTTGTTGAGTCAAACGCAACAAAAATGTGACCATAACCGTAGCCGGCCCTACCCACGTCGACCAAAATGTGACCTATTTTCTCTTTTGACCAGCAAATCGGGGTTGGGGACGTCGAAAAGCACATGGGAGTTTGAAAAGTGGACATTTATCTCTCTTTTACCGGAAAATGTGACCATAAATAAGGGATTTTGCGTCGTCGCGAAAATTGAAATTGTGGGCGGCGAAAACCGGCTTGGGGGAAGAATGTGACCATACCGCTATCATATCTATCATCGCTATCATCCTTGTTTCCTTGGACCACAGTTTTTCGGCTCCCTGTATAGGTACGGATAAAAGTTACTTTATGTGGTTACTGTGTGACGCGGCGGGGGCAGTGTTGAAGTGCCTGAGTCAAGACTAACACTAAGTACTGCCAATTTAGTAGTTAATGTACTGGACTGATGTAGAAGTGATCTAGTACATAATTACATTGACTGTTCACATCAGATGTATGATCTGAACAAACAGTCAACTAAAACACAATAGTTTGCGCAACCACCGAGGTAATGTACAGTTTCTCTAAGGAGGGCGTCGACACAGCCCTCTTAGTTTCTTATCGACAGGACACACATTACAAGGGCCTTGCTCTCATGTCACTAAATACTAGAATAAGTTAGCTACCCATCCGAATAGTTTCTAGGCATGGGCTTGCAGCTCCATCTCTAATTTACTTACTTGTTTCCCTCACGATTCAATAGTCTCAGTCTCTTGCATCATCACACACACACACACACACACACACACACACACACACACACACACACACACACACACACGCACAGCTTGAGTCTGTAACTTCATTAGGTTATGGGCCCTCGAACTTAGGAATCTTCCTTTGCTTAGCATTAACTGGTGTCGTTGTATCGTGTTGCCGTTGTATTGTCTCTATGAGGACTCGCCTATGTGCTCATTCCTGGTTGTCAGTCAGTACAACCCTCTTTAGATGTGTCGTTCCGACAACTTCATTGTCGAGTCTCTCGACTCGTTCACTCAGTGGACTTTCCTTCCAATCGCCCCTACCGATTGCACCGTATTCTGTTCTTTCCAGTGCTCACAACTGTCGTGAGACACGATGACACCCCCCTCAAGCGATGATGGTGATACTGCTGGCCTCTATCGAGACGCTGGGTCGGGTGATGTGCATGTCGCCTCTTCACTCCTGCGATTCAAGGACTTTAAGCACCTCACGCTCAGGAATGCCAGGGACCCGACTACCTTCTTAGTATGGTGGTTACAGTTTAAGGCGGGAGTCTGTAACAAACTAGGGCTTGCTGATTTCTAGTCGCCGACCTCCACTTGCTCTGCTCAACACCATGCGAGCATCTTGTCGATACTTACGCAAGTAATTCAGGATAATCAGACCAAGACAAAGCTCCTACGCTTTGTGTCGAGTGATGACCCTCAGCGTGGTCGACGGGCTGTCGACGGTCTTCTCGCAACATTCCTCCCGTCCCCGAGGTTTCGCTATGCCATCCTCAATCATGCCATGTACCTTCCGATGCATCGTGCTGCCGACCTCACTGACTTCGAGAACCGGCTCAACCTCGTCCGTATGGAACTCGAGCAGCCTCAAGGGTGAACTCGTCCATAACCCCCTTGACGAGTCCACCCTTGTTGTCGCCTTCATTCAAGGGCTCCGTGAGGAATTCAAGACCGTTGCTCAACTCCTCTCTACAAGTGATGTCGACGCCTTCACCCTTGATGATATTGTTCAACACGTCCGTGACTCCATGCTCATCGTCTCCACTCCAGCGGATGTCCATATCTGTGCTTTTCATGCAGAAGCCCATGCCACTCCTACCCTTGAGTCCGTGACCCAATATACCATAGCAACTCAACTCTCTACCCTTGCAGCCCAAGTAAAGTCTCTCGTTGAGTCAATAGCAGCAGTGGTGACCTCTTCCTCTCGCTCGGCCCGCGGTAATGATAATCGTGAGCCCATTGTGTGCACCTATTGCGACAGACGTGGACACACTGAGGTTGACTACTACAAACCCCAACGTGATTAATAACTCAAGGCCGAAGCTGGTGCTCCTGCTGCGACCGCCGTTGTCGCTACCTCTAGTCCTCTTGCTTCTGCATCACCTTCGCCACCGGCTGCCGGTGTCCCGTGGGCCATGCCAGCGTATCTTGATCATATGCCTCATGTGGTTGAGGACACCTCCTTTGTGACAACTGATGTGTCATTCTTTGATGCTTTCCACGCCCTTGTCTCCTTTGCCCAACACCTCTGCCCGTCATTCGATGTTGATCACCCCCCTTCGGACTTTGATGACATCTGTGATGACAACCTCTTCAATTGCGTTCCCTACGTGGATGACCTGCTGCTCACCTATCAAGGAGCTGCGATTCAGTTCCCTATCTCCGTGATGCTTTGCGGAAGGGAAGTGTTGATGGTGAGGCATGCCTTCATGTTCCTCGGGCTTAGGTTTTTCCCTTTTTTTTTTTTTCTTGATGGCTTATGTTGCTTTTTCTTGTAAGCATCTGTTTGTACCTACAGATAAACCAGATACAAGCACCATGTGTCTTGCTGTGGTTTAGTTCTCCTGTAAGACCTCGTTTTAGTTCTCATGTAACGACAGCAGTCTCGCAGATGCGTAGAGCTGTAGTGTGACCTGTAGTAACTTGTAACAACCCAAGTAGTCACAGTGTGACCTGCAGACGACCGCAGCAACAGCAGCAGCCGCTCTACACGTAATACAATATACCCTCAGTCAGCGCACTGGGCGCCTGTATACTAATAAGAATGTCGTGCTCACATAGTCGTCGTCATAGTACTACACCAACCACCAATATTGCTGCCATGGACACTAGGCTACGGCCCGAAACGGCCAGCCGGACGGGGACAGGCTGCACGGGCCTTGTTGGCGAATTCTCTCGACTCATGCCGCCGAATAACCAAAGGAGGATGAAATTTCACGCCTCATTGACGGTGGCGGTGCTGGTGCTTCTCAGTATTGGAGG
Source organism: Tetraselmis chui (assembly GCA_026401115.1). Classification (NCBI taxonomy): domain Eukaryota; kingdom Viridiplantae; phylum Chlorophyta; class Chlorodendrophyceae; order Chlorodendrales; family Chlorodendraceae; genus Tetraselmis; species Tetraselmis chui. The sequence continues at coordinate 4,569 of JAPMLY010001902.1, read as the reverse complement.
GATGGTGGCGGCGGCGTTATTATTGTTTCAGGCTCGTGATTGTTTGCCGCTGATGAATCCTGAGGGCGGGTGGCCCTCTAAACTGCTTAGGCACGTTAACCAAGATTTTTATTGGCGCCAGAAGCTGAAGGAAGCCCGCTTACGCAAGCCTTTCAACTGCTCGTGGATCGCGCCTAACCTCGGCAATCTTCACCCTCAGGCTAGCGCCGAACTATCGCTACCCAATACATACTACTCAGTATACGCCATGGTATCACTCGCGCGTGCGGATATGTAGTTTCATCAGGCGTAGTCAAGGCGTGTACTGGAGCGAGCAACAAATAGTCATGTGTCGCTCATCAACGCTAGACCGCAGCCATCAATGCGTCACTCACAGCCAGAACGCCACAGTTGACGCATGTACAGCAAAAGCATCGTGTATGTGGGATGTTGACGCAGTTCAGTTCTCGTCTTTCCTATGTTTGAGATTTTGTACCGGTACGTAGGTAGTGCCTGTTGTAATTGGTAATGTAAGTGTCAAGTATTCTACTTAGAGACGCCTATTGTTGTGCCTTAAACATAATGCCTTTCTGCCGATTTCACACACACACACACACACACACACACACACACACACACACACACACACACACACACACACACACACACACGGACTAACCCTTCCTCCCTCCCTCCCTCCCTCGAACACACACACACACACTCTCTCTCTCTCTCTCTCTCTCTCTCTCTCTCTCTCTCTCTCTCTCCGTGGGTTATCACTAGCTATAGTGGATTACACGGTAGTTCGTTGTTCAGAATGATTAACCAGTCTCGAATAAAAGTAGCAAGAGTAACGTACGTGCACAGAACGTCAACTCCATCTTGCTATAACTCGTATCCATCTATCTGTATACGCGACAAGCCCAACGCGTAAATTTTTTTGGTTTTTCAGATTTAGTAAGTGTAGTGGGCGGGGCTATTAATAGTTGCTGATTGTATTTTCACGGTGCTGCATTGTCAAGGTTGTTACGGTGGAGCGAGTCTGCGAGTGCCGGAACGCAGGCGGGAACTGGTGGCTCAGCTACGCCTGCAACGGATTGCGCATGAGGTGGTTTTCGGTGCGGACGGCCTACACGATATCCCCGCCCCCTTGTTGAAGTTGTATAGTGGGAAGAGGACTCGCAAGCACCTAACTGGCGCGCGGAAAAGTGCTGCGAACGACGAGAGTGGCAGTGGTGTGGACGACGAGTTTTTGGGAGGAGGTTACTGGCAGGCTCTGCAGGGGAATAGCACTCAGTATGGGGTCCAAGAGAGCAGGCAAGCGGCCCTGTTCCGTCGGATGGAAGTTGCGGCTAAGCTTTCCTTCACAAGCGTGTTTCACAAGATGGTGGGCGAGAGATGGGAGTACATGCTCGTATTCGAAGACGACGCTGTCTTGTTTCGAGATTTTTCGCGGCAGCTACGGGACGTGCTTTGCCGGATGCCAGACAACTTCGAGGTGCTTTATCTGAACGCTTGCCACGAGACGACGGGGGAAGCCGTACGTCCTGGGGTTATCCAGTTCCAGAAAGGAAGTTGTACAGTGGCTTTCGTCGTGTCTCTTCCCTTCGCACTGAGGACGATTCACTACGAGGTTCTTAAGCACCGGGACATTCCTTTTGACCACCTGGCAATGAAGCAGGGCCGATACGGGCGCTCCTTCCTTGCCGATCCCAGGCTCGTCAATTTCACACAAAGCATCAAGTCGGAGATAAGAGATAGAAAGTAGCATTATTTGAACCCGAGAAGCGGAGTCACGTTATATCGAGTGTCACTTGCATAATAAGGAATAGTCTTCGCTACGACTTGCGGGAGCCCTTCACTCTTGCCCTTTTGTTTCCCCTCCCATTTTCCCTCTCAGTGCTCATCTCATTTTCCTGTAATCCAAATCTCACTTGCAGGAGCCCCCAGTTTTGTCCGTAGCCGTCACGATTAACGCGCGCTTTGGCGGCCGTTGGATGTGTAATTTTTTTCTTATGGTGCTTCTTTCAGCAAAGCCGGAGTGCTAATTTTATGGTTGTCGTCGTATCGGTAGTATAGCGGCCTGAATTACATGGCTAGTGAAATAAAAACTTTCTTACAAGAAAATGCAGTGGAGGCCACCAAGCAAAAAGAAGAAAAGAGGAAAAAACCTAAGCCCGAAGAACAGGAAGGCATGCCACAGCACCAGCACTGCCCTCCTGAAAAGCGTCGCGGAGATAGGAACCCAGAGTGCCATGAAGAGCAGCAGAAAGACGTTTTAGGGTTTATGTAATTGCGCTTTGACAGTTATGTCCGTATACATCATTTTGGTCGTCGATCTACGGGTACTTCTGTTCCGTTTCGGCGTTTTTTGGGGGATGTGCGACGTGAATTCATGCAACGTCTTTCTGCTGCTCTTCATGGCACTCTGGGTTCCTATTTCCGCGACGCTTTTCAAGAGGGCAGTGCTGATGCTGTGGCATGCCTTCCTGTTCCTCGGGCTTAGGTTTTTTCCTCTTTTCTTATTTTTGCTTGGTGGCCTCCACTGCTTCTTCTTGTAAGAAACTTCCTTTTAATTACATGGCTAGAATAACGAGTAACGTGCGTTACCTCCCACGGTACATCTCCCCTTCCGGTTCAAGCGCGCATATGCGCACGGATAGTAACATGTCCGCACACTATATGACGCATAAGCAATGCCTTTTGCGAGAGCTATCGCTCACGGAAGCCCACCCATCCAGGGACTGGATCCGGATCCTACGGCTCCGCGAATCCCCGAGACTACTCGGGTTCGGACTCGGTCTCGTGGGTCCGGACCCTAGAATCACATGTAATCGCGGGATCCGGACCCTAGAATCACAGGTAATCGCTGGATCCGAACCCCATGTTCGGTAGGTAATCGCGGGATCCGAACCCTAGAATCACAGGTAATCGTTGGATCCGGTACCAGTTATTGTAAGTAATCGTAGGATCCGGTACCAGTTATTGTAAGTAATCGTAGGATCCGGTACCAGTTATTGTAAGTAATCGTTGGATCCGGTATTCATCGTACTTTAATGGATCCGCGGTAATCGCGAGTACCTCATCCTCGCAAAACGATGTGGAATCGCGATACCCAATCAGTATTGAAATTGAAATTGAAATTGTTTACAACATGTACCGTATGCGCCGGTTTTTCACCAAAAGCCGGATGCGTCGGCTGCTGTCTCTGGGCCCTCCCAACTATGCCATACAGGGAACTTACAAGTCAGGGCTAGACCGTTAACCACCTAATCCAACCTCTCCAAGGGTGTTCGGGGGTTTTACTCCCCCCCGGGGAGGGTGCAAGTAGAGGCGAAGGTTGTGTGCATTCAGGGTCGTGCGAGGGGGCAATGTGCGGATGCGCGGCGGGAGGTCGTGCGGGACTTGATGCGGTATATGCGTAGGAGGTGATGCAGCCATTGGACAGTATGCGTATGGAGTTGTGCAAGAATGCGAGATGTGTCGAGATGTGCTTTGGAGACGAGTTTATCTGGAGGGTCGGTGCGGGCGGTGAGAAGGGAGGTGAGACTCGTGATGGTGGAGGAGTGCGGTGTACCTGTGCGGCTCATGACTATGGGGAGGATGTCGACCACTGTGCCTGGCCAGTGGTTTCTGATGGCGTTCGCAAGGGGTGTGTATTTGTCACGTATGAGGTCGGCTGTGTGGGAGAGGTTGTTGTCTGTGCAGTACTTCCATTCCCCTATCTGAATCTTTTTTATGGACGCGTAGCGACGGCGACCGTTGGAGTGACCAACGAATCGGGGTTCGAGGATGCGGATGAAGTCAGGTTTGTGTGCAGGGGGACGAAGCAGGGGGGGGAGAATCTCAGGGGGGAGGACGGCGGGGCATGAGGTGAGGGAGTCAGGCGAGAGACCTTCGTCAGCAGCAACAAGTCGGGTGGGCATGTGGGTGGGGTGAGGTGGGTGGCAGTCAAGTGGAGTGAGGGCAGGGGTGGGGGAAGCAAACGATTTTATGGGTTTGTTACCGAAGTCTGCGGTGATGGTTTCCCAGCGTCCTCCGTTGTGGCGTTCCAGTAGGGAGAGTAGGAGTTGCAGAGCGCTGTTGTGTCGGTCCTGTCTTAGACCAGACATAGAGGGGCAGTTACCGGCCATGTGGCCGTTGCTGGTGAATTGACCACATAGGGGGCAGCGCAGGGTGGGGTTGTGAGTAAGTAGGCGGGTGTTGTGGACGCCCCACATGAATTCTTGTTTGTGTGTGAACTGGATGTTTGTGAGGGTTGAGTGTTTTTTGTGGTAAGAAAAATCGGCGCCGTCCTTCGCGGCGCGGGCGAGGAGGGCTCCGTGTTTGGTTGTTTGCGAGAGAGGAGTGTGTGTGTGTTTTTTGTGCTGTAGGTGTGTGCGTCGGATTTGAGGTTGGTGTATCTGTAGGGTATGGGGTCCCCTAGGGTTTGTGGAAGGAGGGTGTATGGCCATGTCCAGTGGCCTATTGTGACTTCAGAACCTGTGGTGTATAAAGTGTCGGGTGGGTGACCATCCGCGACTTGGTTTGCGAGTGTGTCTGCGAGGTCGTTGCCTAGGGAATGGTTGTGGGCTTTGATTTTGCGGATGC
>JAPMLY010001901.1:0-74265 GCA_026401115.1 Tetraselmis chui | reverse complement strand
GGCGGTGAGAAAATCGACAAAAATCGCGACTTCGAGTGTCGTTCACAGGTCAATCGATGTACGGGTTTAGGGGTCAACAAAAAAGGAGGGGGAAATGCAGGCCAGGGGGTACAGGATCACGCAGGTGGGAAGAATAGGAGGGAACTGCATGCACAATAGAAGGTAGTGAAAGCCACCAGAGCTTTGAATGCAAAAAGGAGGGAGGAGGAAGTAACCCCAGAGGTCTAAGTCCGAGGGACAGGAAGGCATGCCACAGCATCAGCACTGCTCTCTTGCAAAGCGTCGCGAAGATAGGAACCCAAGGTGCCATAAAGAGCAGCAGAAAGACGTTGCATGAATTCGCGCCGCACATCCCCCAAAAAACGTCGAAAATGCACAATCAAAGAACCAAAAAACGATGCGACTTCTCAACCAACGAAACAATAATGGGCGAAGGGGCGAGATAGTCCATTAAAGGGAAGGGGGCCGCACTGTCTTTTCTGATTGGTGAGTGGGCAAACTCTAATTTCATAAACAACAAATCGAAAGGACACTTCTTGCAATTAAAACGTATATCAAATACACTGCATTTTGACAAGTATTGTTGATTTGATCACTTTATATGCATGTGCAAATAAAATGTGGAGAGCGTCAAGGGTACGTTGATCGCGGTGGAGGATGAGGTTGGTGGTTGGGAGGGGGCAGAAAGGGGAGGGGGGGGGGGGGGGGGGCGCACCAGCGCTTGTACAGGACGGGGTGGGGGCGCAGGAAGGGGTCCATCTTCGGCAGCACCTCCAGCAGCTCCGCCGTCGCCTTCCCGATGTTCTCCACCTGCCCCTTCCACCGCGGAATGACGATGCCGTGGTCCACAGCCGGCGAGTTGGCCTGGCAGCGCACCCACACACCTCGTCAGCAGCGGCTACGCCACAAACCGCGGCTTCACACTGCTTTACCACGGACCTCCCTTTTCTCACAGCAAATAAGGTAGCCGCCGGTACGTGAATTACTTACAATATATGAATCACTATCGCTGCCGTTTGTATCATGTTTCAGTTGGTATATGACAATCAGCATTCCATTGCATTAGCCACCGATAATTCATCAACTGCAATGCAATGTGTCCAAGTGACTCTGCCTTTTGGAAAAGCTCTGCGTCTCTCTTCCCTCCTATTGCTCACGCCGGGTGAGTGGATTTGCGGAGGGGCGCTCTGTTAAATTAATACTCGGCTTTTTCATTATTTCGGCGTGGAACAAATACTGAAACAAACACAAAAAATACTGAACTAATCAAATCGCATTGGAAAATCGCCCACGCGACCCAACCAATTTCGCGGATATACAGCGCCTGTGCTTAACATATCAGTTCTGACTTTAAAATAAATACAAGTATGGAATGCTAACAAAGAATTTAAACATGAATATCAGTAATTTCCCATACTCGCACACGTTCAAATCGAAAGCTCAACTGAAAGCATAAAACTGAAGCTTCGCCCATATACACACTCACACACACATACATACATACATACATATATACACACATACACATACATACACACACACAAACACAAAAAAACCCCATGCACACAAATACGCAGACACGCAAATATATACACACACACACATATACACACACCCAAACACATATATACACAAACACAAACACAATACATAAATCTACACAATATAGACACGCACACACGATACATACACCTACACAACACATATACACACATAAATACATACACCCACACACAAATACATACATTCATACATACACTCGCACACACATACATACACTCACACAATACATACACACACACTCACACACAAAAGCACACACACACACACACACACAAGTACACATACACACACCAAAACAAATGCACATACATACACATACACACAAATACTAAAACACATAAGCATAAACACACGTACGCATACAAATACAAACACACGCATACAGATAGCCACGCAAATATATAGACGAACAAGTACTAGACACACGTATGTATTTCGGTGATGATATGGACAAGAAGACGAAGAAGAATGGTGCTATAATACAGCCACACGCACCTTGTTGACCATGAACGGCCCCGTGAAGATGTCCATCGTGGTCACCCGCTCCAGCCACTGCCTCACAAACGCGCTGTCGTTGTCCCTCAGCTCCTGACCCAACGCCACCTCCGCCTGCCGCTGCGCCTTCCACCGCCGCAGCTCGTCCTCCTGCGCCTGCAACACCGGCAGCTCCGCCTCCAGCTCCAACTCCTCCTCCTGCCCCGCTTGCCGCAGCGTTTCCATCTCCAGGTCCAACTGATGCAGCCGCGGCCCAGCTTCGCTCACCAGCTGCGCCAACCGGGCAGCCAAAGTCTCAGAATTTCAAAACCTTATGCCCAAAAATAGCGTATCAATCACAAATATGTGTCGCCCATTCGAAGGACTCATTCCTTCTCAGACTCTAAATTCACAAAAACCGCATCGAGTTTACTCCTGAGCTCCAATTACGGAGCACCTCAGAATTTCGACCTTCCTCCAAAACTAACAGAGATTGAAAAAACCAGGCGCTCCATTTGTTTTGACAAAGCCAAGAGATGACAGAAGAAAGGGGTTCGACCTCAGACTTTAAGCACAGAGCTACCTTAGCCACCTCAACGTCGTCTGTAAGGCGCCACCGACATAATCATCAGTGAAGCACTTCGCTGAATATTATACACTTTTCATTCCTATACCCGGCTAATCGCCTTTCAGTGTGGATGACTCGTAACACCCTTCGTTATATTCGAGTTACAAGAACACGCATGGAGCAGCATCACAACAAACAAAAGTGAACGAAAAGGTCCATCTGTGTAGTGTCCTCATTTACCCAGGTTTTGATACTTATAGCGAAGTCGCAATGTCTACGAATACAATACAGTTGGTTTGGAGCTCTCAATACATGTAAATCGTTATTGCCGGTGGCTTCGTCACAGACGGTGATGACATCGGCAGGAAAGGAGAGGAGGAGGCGGTCTGGAACATACATAACTAAAGACGTGCGCAAATCATCAAGGAGTAAGCCAGACCGCTCGTGAATCACGAGCTTTCGTCAAAGCTTTGAAGTCATAAATTTCCGAAATCTACCCATCTTTTCGCCCATGCGTTCTCATTTGAGCTCACCTTTGAGTGCTCTGATTCCTTTCGTGCAGTAAATTGGTCCTCCATGGCCTGCACTCCGCAATCCCCTGCATGCTCCGCTGCCAGTTTGGCCTCGCTCGATTCCTGCGCCCCAATCACCCACCCATAATACACACACACACACACACACACACACACACACACACACACACACACACACACATACACACACACACACACACACGCACACACACACACACACATACACACACACACACACACACACACACACACACACACACACACACACACACACACACACACACACGCACACACACACACACTTAAAACCCACATCCACATCAGTAGTATAGTAATAGCACCCTTTCTACCCATTTGGCGCCCTAATAATTAGTCTAGCCTCTATCGCAGCTCCATTACATCTGAGAGCCATGCCAGCCGCACCACAACCCATCCATTCATCTCTTCATGAACCCATTCATTGACAGCCATTTGGTTCCTCTCACCCGCAGCTCTGCGACCTTCCGTAGCTCCAGCTCCACGTCTGCGCGCGCAGCTGTTACCTGCAGCCCCCCAGCCCAGTGGGGTTAACAGCAGGGTCAAGCCGTGCTACAAAACCCTAAATATTAATCCTAAACCCCATCATCGGGCCACGGTGAGGGAAGAGAATAGAAGTGAGGGAGGGAGGGAGGGGCACCTTCTGTAGCTGCTCCTCCTGTCGTTTCCCCAGTTCCTTCAGCTTGGCTAGCTCTTGTTCACCCTTTAGCGTATCCGTGGCCACGCGCTCAAGCAACCTGAGAGGTAGTCCCCCCGGCAAGGCTGCACTCTCAGTATCGAACCAAACTCGACGGGCAGCGACGTGAGAGGGGGGGGAGGGGCGCGAAGAGGGGGCCGCGTACTGGTTATGAAAGTGGTGTGGGACGTAAAGGGCGACGGTCACCGCGAAGAGCAGCCCCAGCTGCCTGCCCCGCACAGACATAGCGGTGCCGGTGGTGCTAGGTGAGGCGGTGAGCTCTGCTGAGAGCACAGAGTTCAGAGTTCAGCCGGTATGTTACGGAATGAGAAGCGCCGTAAGTCGTGGGCGAAGAATTTTTCAATGGAAATTGAACGACGGCGTCGCAGGTGGGATATGAATGAAGGGGGTTTGCTACTGCCAGGCGAAAATAATAGATATCCGTCCCTATATGATCTGCTGTCTGTTCGCAGTCCCCTGAAGAGCTAAGGATTACTCAGAACAGCTACCTGTACAAGTAGTCGCGATACAAGCTCGAGCTCCGTCGACTGTGGAAATGCCGTCGTAGGAAATATCGTCTATGGATAACTGCGCGACGTTTTGCAGGAGGGCAGTGCTGATGCTGTGGCATGCCTTTCTCTTCCTCGGGTTAGGCCTCTGGGGTTTTTTCCTCCTTTCTACTTTTTGCTTGGTGGTTTCCACTGCCTTTCCGTACAAGATTTTTTTCAGAGTATGGTCTACAGGCATAAGGATTACTGATCATCAGCAATACTCAGCGATTCATGGGTTGCTGCGGGTACGTTTGCTTTCAACTTTTTATTTTGAAATTATAATTGATCCACACCACCGATAGTATCCATAGGAATTATGCATCATACGTACCATTCATTGCGATAATTTCAAATAATCAAATGGCAAGAACACATATGAGTTGTGCGTTTTCACCTCACTGTTCGGTGATACGGGTACAGGTACTCCAGATAGCGGTCCAGCGACGATGATTACTGTCGGTAGCACTGTGGGCGGAGGCATCCGCTACTAGCGGGGTCGCGGGAGCGCGTGATAGAGTGGACTTGATGCAGTGCGAGTGTCTATCGCCGGACACCTCGTCACTCAAGCTCCTTGAATACATATGTGCATTTTGCTGCTCACTCCGAGGACTTGAGCCTACGGTGTAGGACATTCCTATCGACCTGTCCAAACCACCCACCTGCCGCGCACCGCACCTCCGAGACTTCCAGCAAGAGCCACCACCGGGCCGACTTGCTTTCCCAGGACTGCGAGGTCATTCGGCTCTATGACGACGTTAGAGGAGCTACGTGAAAGACTGGTGGAAGTGGAGACGGATGGGCAGCGTCTTTTGGACATCAAAGCGGAGGTGATTTACTGAGTTTCGCTCGCACTGCGGCTCTGTCTCGTATGTAGAGGTGGAATGGCGGCGAGTTTCGGGACTCAGGCGTCGTCTATTCTACCGCCTTATCATTCACAGATCATAATGAGCGACAAAGAGAGGAACTCACTACGAGAGGGTGCCCGTGCTTTGAAGAAACAAGGCGAGTTCAGTAGCGCTCCCCTTCGCATACGCCGACAGCTCTCGCCCTCGACATATCCTCTAGTCGAGTTGGCAGTTACGTTCGTTCCGTTTGCGCAGAGGGAGGCCAACCGGAGAGGACGCTATGGCCAGCGGCACCAGGGGATGGGCAGCGAGTTTGGGTTATGCAGCATTCGGGGGTAGCTATGGGTGTCAGCCGGGAGCGAGCTGCAGAGATAATCCAAAAGAGTGCGCCACCACTATGAAAAGATGCACACCCGTATTCATCACGAATGCTGTTCAACAAATTGAGATTACTGCGCCTTTGAAAGTAATGCCTCTGGGGATGCTTATGCAGGGCAAGCCGAGGAGGAGGAGCGTACACAGGAGCTACGGGAGGAGCAGAAGCAGATCACGGCGAGGTTGAATGAAAAGGGAGGCGTGACCGGTATTGGCGACGGCCTGCTCAAAGCCATGATTAATCTCAAGGATAGGCCGTAACTCAACCAGCTCGCACTGCTTCCCTCCCATATCATCCTTACCCAACACATTATAATGAGGAATAAATATACCCCCCTTGACCCCTCCCTACATATCCGTCTGCAATCATCCCCGCATTGGTCGGTCCAGATCACATCTCATGCAGAGTTGGTTACATTCGGAGCATAGCAGAGAAAAAGGGGGTTTTAAGATGTACAGATACAGATGGATGGGGGGCGGCACCTTGGCCGACTGTTAAATCTCGTCACGAGTTGCCTCCCGGGAAAGAGAGAGACTATGGAGGACTCTACTACTTCACATCATCTCTTCGGAGAGCCCTCCGGTTAAGGGGTGGCGAAAAGGGAGCAGGGTGCGACGGGGGTTGACAGCGCTCATGCTCACACTGGCCCCCACCGGCTTCAGCTGCTGCTCCAGGTTCCACTCCACAGCAAGCTCGTCACCGGTGGCGCGGAAACAGGGCAGCGACCTCGCGGGCGCGCTGCTAAGCCGTTCATCTGAGACAGCCACCGCTACCTTCTTCGCTGCCTCCTCTTTCACCTTCTCCGCCTCTGCTTGCCGGGCAAAGTAGGAACGGATGGCCTCAAAGAAACAGAAGAAAACGGCGCTGTTGATGCCGTTGGAGACCGCGCGTGGACCGATGCCGCGCGCAAATGCGTTGATGCCACCCTGAGAATACACAGCTCGCGCGGCGGAGGCCATCGAAGGGTTAGCGCTTGCGTTGCACATCATGTTGGTCTTGATGACGTCCAGGGGGGTTGTGGCAGCAGCCGCGAAAGCGCCACTCACAGCGCCCATTGCAAAGTCTTCACTCGGGTTCGCTTTGCGCCCGCCATTGAGCCGAGAGTGCAGCTGACGGAGAGACTCGTAGGCCGCAAACTTGAAGGCCATGTCTGGTACGTCCTCCAGTACAGTGGGCGTGAACCCGCAGAACAGACCGCGCGGGCCAGCTGCTTTGGTGATTGTCTGTGCAGCATTGAAGACATTGGGGTACACTCCCGCCTGCACCGAGCGAATGCACACCGCGAGCGGCACTTTGACCACACTGCTGCCCGCAGCAGCCATCCCGCCAGCGCAAAACGCGACCGAGGAAGCCGGTAGGTCGGTGAACCGCAGCAGAGCATTAGTGGCGACGCCGTAGCATGCAAAGTAAGCTCCAAGCGCGATGCCTGCCCCGCTGGCTGCTCCCGCCACACCAGTGTACAGGCTGCGAATAGAGCACAGCATGGTGGCCACCTTTTCCTTCGCCCCAACCGGCGGCAGCAGCTGTCCGATCTTAGACACGCCTGCTGTGACACCGCCCGCCGTCTGCATGCGCACTTTCAGTGTGTCAAGCGGGTGTATGGTGGACTGAGAGGCAGCACGGGCCACGGCACCCGCGATTACATCGCTTGCCGGCTTCATCGCCACGGTGCGGTCCGCAGGGGCGGTAGTGGCGGCGACGGCTGCCTTTCCTTTTGCCGCCACCGTCAGCGAGGCAAAACGGTGGGAGGAGCGGGGTCTAGCCACGGACATTCGGGAACCAGGCAGCATAAAGTGGAGGCCGGGGCCAGAGGTCTGGGCTTGGCCATCTGACATGATGTCAGAAAGAGGGGGGGGGGGGGGGTCCTGCGGATTTCTTTGCGCTGTGGAGCAAAGAGGGGCGGGAGGTCAGGTTGTTACTGAGGCCAGCTCAGAGGATAACTTGAATGCCAGCAAAGGGAGCTGGCACCCCTTTCAGCGCCTGCACCAGCCGCAGGCCACCCGGGACGCCGGCTTTGTCAAGGCTTTCGGTGAGGGCGAATGAGTTGCGTAGTTTTTGGAGGCTGAGTCCTTCCAACTGTTGATGCAGGTCAAAGGCTTTGAGGACGAGCTTGTTCACGTGCACGTCAAGCGCGGCGGGGTGCAGCTGAAAGTCAGCCTGGCCTTGATTGAGCTGTAGAAACAAAGTAAAGGCGAGTTATGAGGGTTAGGTACTCGGTCAAAGCGTAACGATGAATCAGCACAGGTGATAAATAATCATATTGCAAAAACTGACTGCGGGTAACAACGGTCGGTTACAGCAGCACCGACAGAGACTAACCAGCGAAGGTCACTACGACCAGTGACACAGGTACGATACCGACGCAGTGCTTGGAAAAAAGTTCATGTGAGAAGCAGGGGGGGCGGATCATAGTCGTTGTACAAGTGGGTCGTAAGGTCGGTAGGTCAGATGATCGTTTGGGGGGCGCACCGTCTCGCGGTGTAGATACGCCGAGCCCTCCGGACCAAAGGATGCTGAGGCGCAGCCAGAGAGAAGCAAAGTGGTCCAAAGAACAACCTGCGATACCAGTGAAAGGTTCGCTTCAGTGGGAGAAGCATCCGAGACTTGCAGTAGCAAGCGCTCGTGAGTTGGCGGCTCGAGCAGTCGGAACGACACCGACAAGGGCGCAATCATACTATCCTCACCTCTAAGTAGCAGATGAAGGCTAACGAATAGAAGATCTTACAGCGTCCTGATCTCATTTCCACAAGGCATCGTTACCGGTAAACAGATGCGTGGCGCGCCACGGGGCGCGCGCTGTCGGTACAGTAGTGGATGTGGAGAGTCTTGGTGGAGGTAGCGAGCAGAAGAGTTGCCGAGGCTGTCGTTCGAATTTCTCAAAAATAATAGTATTTGACAAAAATAATGGAATGACCGCGCTCTTATTGCAGCACCAGCTTCCAGAAGGGGCTTAACGGACAGGTGCCACCTCTTGTCCCTGCATCAACAAAATCACAGACGCAAAATTTCAATAAATGCACCACTGACTACTTGCCATCGGGGATTTACATAAGCATTGCACGCTGGTAAGGTCTATTGGGCTGCTCGCGTGAGCGCCGAGGTTGTAGCAACCCGCGGCACTTGTTTTTCAGAAGGCCGTGACAGCTTCGGCGTCAGGTACGAAATACGTTAGCACGAGCCGGCTGAACAACCTGACAGCCAAAAGTTGCTCGACAACCCTTAGCCGCAGGTATCACCACACAGCAGCTAAAATCTCACCTGCAAATTTGCTATCACCTGTACGGAGGGGTTCACAAAGGCCTCGGCGTGAGGAGGCCAGCAGACTGTGGATGGCTTCACGGGTTTACGGCATCCAGGCCGAAACAGCGCGCGCGCCCTCGATGGAAGATCAAAAGCGACGGTCGTCGTCAGTTGAAGCCGTAAGGACGGTACAGGTACGAGTACTGACTCGACAGAGCTCTGTGGGATGACAGTACCTGTACGCCGGGCATGTATGGGAATGCAAACTATACAGCAACTATTATCGGAGCATGGGTGAGTGCAGGGGTGAGTCGGCTGGAGCAGGCGCCGGGCCGCTGTGTGTGATGGTTACAGACAGAGTGCGCAGTAGCCCGCAGGACTGCTGCTTGTATAGCGCTTGCCTACATTAGGGCACTATACATATTCACAGATAACGTTCACAGATAACCGATAACTGTGGACGTACATGTACTGATAATGATGTACTATAATAGCCCCTCTAGATCATTAGCCAGTAATGTAAACAACTACTCTCGACTTGGCTTCGCCCCCATGCAGCGCTTGAAGATCATGGTGTGCTTCGGCTCCGGTAGTGCTTTCGTCAATCCATCCGCCAACATGTCTGTCGTCCCGACCGACACAACTGCGACAGTCTTTGCATCCACGAGTTCGCGAATGTAGTGGTGCTTGATGTCAATGTGCTTCGTTCTGTTCGAAGCCATAGGATTGTTGGCGAGTTTTACGGCTCCCTCGTTGTCTTGGTAGACTGTGGTGGGGCCGCGCTGCCGTTGGTGGACATCGTGCATGAGTTGCCGGAAGTGCACTGCACTTTGACCAGCCCGGCTCACTGCCACATACTCCGCTTCCGTGGTGGAGAGAGCAACTACTTCTTGTTGCTTGGATGTCCAGCTAACCGCCCCACCATTGAGCATAACCACCTCTCATGAATGCGATCGTCTCGTAGTCGTGTCTGCTGCCCAGTCGGAGTCCGAGAACACTTTGATGTCGTTCGCATAATCTTGAGATGGCCGTCCGTAAGTGATTCCCATTGGCCTTGTTCCGTTGAGGTAGCGGAGCAGTCGTTTGAGCTGCTTCATGTGCAGTTGCGTGGGAGCGGTTTGCCGTCTGCTGATGACGCTCACCGCAAATGCAATGTCCGGTCTTGTGCACATGCAAAGGAAGTTCACTGACCCGAGGATGGCACGGAAAGTCTCGTGTTCCGGTGGTGACAAGGCCTCTTTGTCTTGGTCGGATGCGACCTCTCCATCTCGGTAGTGCGTGGGAGCCATGGGTATCTTGGAGGGTGTGCTGTCCAACATGCCGTACTTTTCTAGGATTTCCTTGGTATATTGTTCTTGGGAAAGGCTGATGGTGCCCGCCTCCCGGTTCCTGACAATGTCCATTCCGAGAATAAACTTAGCCTCACCAAAGTCAGTCATGCGGAATTGTTCCCCGATGGCCCGCTTCGCGGATGTGATCCACTCGAGTGAATCTGAGACGATAAGAAGGTCATCCACGTACACTAGAATGATGCATATACCATGTACTGGATGGTTCATAGTGTAAAGGCTGGTGTCGGAAGTCGCTCGCTTGAGCCCAAGGGAAGATAGGGTCCGGTGGAACAGTTTGTACCACTCACGCGACGCTTGTTTCAGACCGTAGATGCTCTTAAGCAAGCGCATGACACGAGGTGTCCCATCCTCTGCCCCTCTAGGCTGACGCATGTAAATCTCCTCTTGGAGGTCAGCATTTAGAAACGCCGTCTCGATATCCGCGGAGTGCATGTGCATGTTTCGTTTGGCGGCGATGGCGAGGACCGTGCGCAAAGTGCTTAGCTTTACGACGGGAGAGAATGTCTCTGAATAGTCGACTCCTGCTCGTTGACTGAATCCCTGGGCAACAAGGCGCGCCTTGAAGCGATCGACGAAACCATCCGGTTTGGCCTTCACCTTGAAGACCCACTTGTTGCCAATGGCGTTACGTCCGAGTGGTAGGTTTTCCATCCGGAATGTCCCCTTGCTGTGCAGTGACGCAAGTTCCGACCGTATGGCCTTGCGCCATGCAACGGCGTACTTGCTGCTCAATGCATGCTTGATGTCGATCGGTACTAGGATGTGTGCCGCGGGAGGATATGTCATGGACTCTGCGGTCGGGGCCGCCGGCCCCTCGGACTTAACGGAGTGGGGTGCAGGTCGTGTGGGCCGAGGAGGCTTGTTTTGTGTAAAGACTCTAGCTGTTTTGTTGAGCCGTTGAACATAAGCCGCGGCGACAAAGCATGAAGATGACTTACGGGCAGTGTGGTGCGACGAGGCATCGTATGCTGCGGCGTCGCCAGATATGTCCTCCGGGGCATCCTCGAGGGCTGAGAATGAGTTACAGGTAGGGACTGCGATCTGCGTGGTGCCCGCGCATGAGAGATTGGCACTGGGTGCCCCCCCAGGCTCGAGACCATTTGGTGGAGAGGCTTGAGAAGTGCCACATGCGACCGGCGGTGCTGCCGGAGCGTGCGCGGGCTGTGATTCAACAAAAGCAACGTGGATGGATCGGACGAGTTTGCCAGTGGCTAGGTTGAGAAGCCAATAGCCAGGACCGTCGTCGCAGTACCCGATGAACATACAACGAAGGGCCTTGGGGGAAAGCTTGCCTCGATACTGGTCTTCTAAACGGAGGTATGCGGAGCATCCGAAAACCTTGAGGTGAGAGAGGTCAGCATGGGCGCCATGAAGAACACAATAGGGCACGCCACCCGAGCCACCGGAGGCTGCAGGCGTAGGGAGTCTGTTGCGAAGGTAAACAGCCGTGCGCATGGCAAGGCCCCAATACTTTGAAGGGCAATTGGCATGTTGCATCATGGCAGTGGCGGAGTCCGCGAGAGAAGCCCACTGACGCTCCATTTTGGCGAGCTGGTTGTGTGTATATGGGGCCGTGAACTGAGCAGTGAAACCCAATGACGAGACCATGGTGCGACAGGGTACATCAAGATAATTGGGATCACAGTCGAACTTGATGGTCGGTCGGAAAGCACGATGTGGATATAGGCGAGAGTGCAAGTTCCGGACGTCAGTGAGAAGAGAGGAAAGAGTAGAAACAACTGCCTTTTTGGACGGGAGTGCAAGGAGCCAAATATAATTCGAGAAGTGATCAATTACACCGACCAAGTATTTAGCTCCCCCCGGCCCGGTCTCTTTGAGCGGGCCGAAGATGTCAGAACTGAAGGCTTGAAAGCAAGCTGTGGCTTTGGTGCATGGTTTGGTGTTGACAGCCGCATGGTGGAGTTTCGCTAAAATGCAAGGTTCACAAGACAAAAGCGGAACATGGCTGTCGTACTTCGCTCCTGTGATGTCCTTGCTGCGTAGAGCGAGCGTCATGGTGTCCCTACCAGGGTGACCAAGGCGTTGATGCCACAAAGTGGTGTCAGTAGAAGTAGGGCCGGACCCCTTATAAGCAATGAGGGAAGTGAACTCACCGGGAAGGGTTTGAAGGTGAGGGAGTTGATTGTGCATGACGAGAATGCAGCTCCCGTGTTGATCAGTGGCAGTAGGCTCGCCAACGGCGGGATAATGGAAGCTGATGTTGTGCCTCTTGCGGAGGTGCTCTTGAGAGACTATGCTCGGAGCGCCGCGTTGGACCATGTTTGGGGCATGAGCAGCTCGGATGTGGATCCGGCGGGTGTGGCCATCTTGATAGGCCAGGTGGAGTTCAACGAGGCCATAGCCCTGAATGTGGACGTCCAGACCTTTGACATGGACGGGATTGCGAAGGCGGGTGTAGGTGCCTTTAAGAAAGGCGGAGCGATGCGCTTCGAGGCTTACGTTGGCACCGGCATCAACAAAGCGGAGAGCGGTGGGAGTGGAAGAAAGGGAGACGCTGTATGCGGAGGGGAAGCCACACTCAGAGGTGGGGTAATCAATAGAAGGGCAATCCCCGGAGGAGGAGGATGCATAGGGGTCGTGCGCATGAAAATCTGCGGCCAACATGCCACTGAGCTGAAACTGTTCATCGGAAGGGGAGAGGGAGGGCGTGGGAGACCGGGAGTAAGACCGGTGTTGGGAGTCAATGAGGATAGATTGCAGGACACGGATGACGCCAGATATCTGAGGGTGGAGGTGTGCGTTCATGTCGGGAGGGTGCTGCACGCCGGGAAGAAGGGCAACGAGGTTGCCGTAGTTGGGTTGAGTGAGGCTGTGGATGATGCCCGAGAGCCATGCCGCTGTAGTTTGAGTGCGCCCGGCATGCAAGGGTGTCCCATGAGAAGCGGCAATGTTGCGCCGTGTTTGGGGCCAATCCGCCCAGTCAGTGAGGGGAGCGGATGCCCTAGCGAGGGCAATGTGTTCATCTAAAGGAGTCACGAGGTCGTTGTGGTAAAGACCACGAAGTGCCTCGGTGAGCGCGAATGCTCCCCATCGAGGGGGGAAACCCTTGGCGCAGAGGGCATCTGTCATCGGGAATTCTGTGCGAAGGTGGTAGATGAGGGTGCGCAGCTGCTTACCAGGGAGGTAGACGACGATTTGTTCGGTAGTGTCTGGGGGTGTTCCCCATATACCACGAAAGCCGGCAGCCATGTTGATGGATGGCGCCCCATCTAAGTCAAAGAAGGACATGAGTGCAGATTCAGCGGAAGCGAGGTCGCCGGTTGGAACTGGCATGTTGGTGTGTGAGACCGAAGGGGGAGCATGAGAGTTGTCACGGGCGGAGAACCCACGTCCTCCACGACCCCACCGACCCCCTCGACCGCGAGGTCCGCGGCCGCGGCCGCGCGGGGCGGAAGGGTGGGCAACATACGGTTGTTGTCGTTGATGTGGGTGCATGGGAAGAGGGCAGTCTTGGAAGAGGGCCCATAACCTATTATCGGAGCACGGTCGAGGAGGGGGCCGCAGCCCCCTCGCGATGCCTATTGGCGCGTGCGCGGGATGGCTCGTAGCGATAGTTACAGGACGTTGAGGGAATATGAGAAGTTAATGGGAGAACGCACGGTGCCGCCTATATGAATATATCTAGTGCGCACATCAATA
This sequence comes from Tetraselmis chui, assembly GCA_026401115.1. Taxonomy (NCBI): domain Eukaryota; kingdom Viridiplantae; phylum Chlorophyta; class Chlorodendrophyceae; order Chlorodendrales; family Chlorodendraceae; genus Tetraselmis; species Tetraselmis chui. The sequence goes on along the minus strand of JAPMLY010001901.1, from coordinate 60,391 downwards.
TGTAGGAATACGTGTACGGGCATTGATTTCCTATGATAGCCCCTCTAGATCATTGACCGTACATATTTATGCAGGCTTAGAGGTTTGTCCGTTAGATTTCTAATCTATAGGTCATCGCATGGTGCGTGACCGCTCCTTATATGGCAAGCGACTTCTGTGTGGCCGTTGCTTCTGTGTCGAGCGACTTCTGTGTGGCCGCTGATTCTGAGGAGGTGGCCGTTGATGAACGGCGTCGGACTTGTGGCTAGTTTCATGTCGGGGCGGCTAGTCCCCTTGGTGCTAGGCGGCGCCGGCGGTGCGATGCCGGCCGTAATGCTAGAAGTGACTCGTGCGAGTGAGCCACCTCCGTGTGTGTGTGTGATTCTCCACTTGTGAGCGACGTCTTGGTAGTCGCTATTGTTCTCTTGATAGCCGCTTGCGAGCGACCGTGAACATGTGCTCCCTAGGCCGGTGTTGGGGTTGTTGTTGTCCCACGATGACGGCGGCGGCGGCGGTGAGTTGCCGGCATGGCGTCTGCAGTACTTAAGCCAGTATTTATCGCTAGCGCTTTAGGCACTTGACGTGTGCGTAGCGGAGACGCGTGAGTGTCCGTAAGGCTAAGAGGGCCCATAACCTATTATCGGAGCATGGGTGAGTGCAGGGGTGAGTCGGCTGGAGCAGGCGCCGGGCCGCTGTGTGTGATGGTTACAGACAGAGTGCGCAGTAGCCCGCAGGACAGCTGCTGCTTGTATAGCGCTTGCCTACATTAGGGCACTATGCATATTCACAGATAACGTTCACAGATAACCGATAACTGTGGACGTACATGTACTGTTAATGATGTACTATAATAGCAACGCAAACAGACGAGCATCATGCATATCTATGACACTGATGTACCTTTCTTACTATATGGAATTTTCCTTAGTTTCCTTAGTTAAACTACTTCGGCGTGGCCTAGTAGTTTCCTTTGTTTAATCTGCTAGGTTTGTGCACAATGTAGTGCTTTCCTTTTGCCGTGCTTTGGATTCAGTGATCCTCTTGTCACTCTTGCCCTTTTGGTTTAGTGTGCGCAATGTATGGTGCTTTGCTTCCTTTTGCCGTGCTTTGGATTCCGTGATCATCTTTTTACCCTCGCCCCTTTGTTTCCCCTCCCTTTTCCCCTGTCGGTGCTCATGTTGTTCTTCTTGTAATCCATAATCTAGCACAATGATAGAATCCTCACTTGATGAAGGGCGGTGGATGGCTCGAAGCAGCACTGTAAATTACAAGCGGGAGCCACTCAACGCCACCATCCTGTAATAAAACTCAGTGGCAGGTGGGGGAAGAAGTGATGTTCTGGCTTGGGATCACAAACTTCGGAATGCTGCTCCTGTAGCTAAAGGACTAGGAATAGTACCAGGGACCGTAACTAAATACTGCATCGATTACCGACGTACAGTGGCCTGCCTCCCTGGCAACCACGCGTCGTCCATCGCAAGGCACGAGCAGCAGCTGGCAGAGATATCAGGTAGCACGTGAGACATGAAGTGGCAGAATTTACTTGTACGGGTACTTTATTTGCGAATTAAATGGCGCGAGCAGAATGTACACTGCATGGCACAAAATAGCAATAATTCTATATGCATTTTATTTTATTTTTTGCGCCCCCAGCAAGTGCATTATCGCTGGGGGCGCACTATTTATGTCATTTTATTACAAAAACAGGACTGAAATAGCCGGCGAGAACCAGGTATGTGCCGGGTAGTTAGGGTTTTCCTCCCTGCTTGTCTCTTACCTGTACACCGTTTAAGGCCGGCTCTTAGGTGAACTTGGACACCATCCGCGAAAGATGATATGTTAAGCTGTGTAATTCCAAACGATACTTCTCATGCTCACTAGTGACGCGGGTTCGGACCCGGGGATGGTATTACACCGCTCAACTATCCCCGGGTTTCAAATGTGTCACATGTACACATTGTAAGGCCGGTTCTTAGGTGAACTTTGCCACCATCCGCGAAAGATGAAATGTCAAACTCGAATGCCTGCCCGCCTTTCGCAAACGTAGGACGAGACAAAGGACGGATGAATAAAATGCTAACTTGTACAAAAACGTACAAATAAGCAATTTCGGCCTACTTGCTTTTACTTTTTAGTGCGTACCATTCCGTCCTATTTTTGAGTCGCAAGACAAAGTGAAATCGGCCAAAATCGGCTCTCTAGTCCTCTAGGTGTAGGATAGAAACTAGTATATCATGTTGTCTTCCGTTGGAACCTTCCGCAAGATGCTCGCTTGAGTTTTTTGTTAGAGGTCATCGCGCGTTTTGTCACTCTATGTGTTAAAACCCAAAGCTAGCACAATGATAGAGCCGCCTAATTTTGGGATGCTCGGCATGCTTGGGAACGCAATGAGGCGTCTTTCAGGCGGTGGACGCACCTTGGAGTTGAAAAGTGAAAAGCGATGAAGCGAGAGCAATAGCGGGGGTAGAGATCCACCACCCCGAACATCAACCCCCGAGCCTCCCATGGGAGCATCGTGAGTGACTCCAACAACCCCCCCAAACCCGAAGTTTCATGCAGCCGCAGATGTGGCGGAGGTAGAAGGAGTCAAGGGTGTTGGCGGGGGAACCTATGCACTAACATGTGCGCACCATGCGGCGGCGAGTCCGCCTAACGGGGAAGCTTTTGATTCCGTTGATCTTGTCGGTTAAGACTTTAAACTAGTGCATACCGTGCTTGTCCCGCGCAAATCCATTGTTACCAAATACCATACGATCGTAGACGAGGAAAGTGGTGTGGTTTCGACTTATCGAAGTATCAAAATTGCCCTTCTCCGGCCGCCATCACGCGGCATGTACCTGTTAATCCATGTACACACGGAATGGCATGAAGGGGGTTAGAACCGCCGCTTCCCGGAACGGAGCTGTACGCCTTATCCAAGTACCGCCAAAAGTCGGTACCCGATAGGAACATATTGTGCATGTGAACCCATCGCATCGCATCCCGAATGAGTTGCGAACACCTATAGCGAACACCTATAGGTGGAGGGCCAGGACTCCCCCGGAGTCTAATAGCGTACAGATGTGTCCATTAGTAGCCCTACGGAGGGATATGTAAACACTCCCCCTTAATGGACATCATCCCATGAACTCCGGCCGGTGCCCTAGTAAACCCCGCAGTAAACGCGGAGGGCTCATAACCAATTAATCCATCTACACACGGAATGGCATGAAGGGGGTTAGAACCGCCGCTTCCTGGAACGGAGCTGTACGCCTTATCCAAGTACCGCCAAAAGTCGGTACCCGATAGGAACATATTGTGCATATGAACCCATCGCATCGCATCCCGAATGAGCTGCGAACACCTACAGCGAACACCTATAGGTGGAGGGCCAGGACTCCCCCGGAGTCTAGCGTACAGATGTGTCCATTAGTAGCCCTACGGAAGGATATGTAAACAGTACCCGTGAGCGTTTTAATGTCGTCCCACATTATCCAAATATAGGTGCAAAATAAAGGTATTTTGACAGCGTGGGGGGCGATGAAATTTAACGGTTTTAGCACGTTTTTGTACATGCTAGCGGATTTTAATCTCGTCCCGAATTTTCTGCTGCGTTTGCGAAGGCGCCTAATCATAATTCCTTACACGAAGACGCAATGGAAACCACCAAGCAAAAAGGGGGGCATAATTAGGAATGCCCCCCCCACACACATGCCTAAGCCCGAGGAACATGGAGGCATGCCACAACTTCGGCATTGGCCGCAAGCATAGCATCACGAAGATAGGAACCCAAAATACCATTTAGAGCAACAAAAAGACGTTGCGGAAATTCTCGCCGCACATCCTCCAAAAAACGTCGTAAGGGAACATAAGTATATCTACGAACGAAATACTTGTTACTTGAAACTTTTTTGCGCCCTACAGATTTGTTAGCGTCCGATGTTGTTGGGAAGAGCACAATGGGGTGTCCCATTTAGTTGCAGCCGTCATAACGGCCAAGGTAGGGGAGATAGCTAGGGCGAGGTTGATTGGGGCTAGGGCTTGGGCGAGGAGGGCATGGCATGGGAGAAGTAAATTGTTCGCGGTTACTGTCTCGTTTCCATATGGTGGCACCGGGTATAACAGAGGGGCGGGTGCGATTTTGAGGTATCGAGGGATAATTGGTGTAGTAGGAGGTCTTGCGCTTGAGGGAAGTAGTAGTGTGAAGATGGTCGGTAGCCTCAAGATGGCAATTGAAGATTAGGAACGTGTTAAGCGACTCGCCCATAATAGAAGCACTTTCTTTGCACTTCCCTTTCACCGGGCCAGTTTGGGCTTGAAAACGACCATAGCAACGACATCATATTCATTGAAGTTGTATGCCAATGGCATCAGATTGAAAGCGCATGCGATTTAATTCGACATGTCGAGATTGTTAGCAGTCATATGTTTGTGAGAAGGATTATAAATGGTGAGATGTTTCGCGTCGCGTAGTCAAGTACGAGCTGACATAGGCGAGAGCCGTCGTTGAATCTAGGTAGTAGTGCCGCGCGCAAATCTTGATATGAAGCGAAACGAGTGGTAACGCGGACACCGGGAATAATTTCTCGTTGTATTAAACGGTGCTCCTTTAGGAAGTCTTGCAGCGAGCGTGAGCGGCGGAGTCCACAACGATTTGGCTGAAGATGAAGGTTTCTTGATGTAGATTCCCTATCCTGTCCTCCAACTTTTTGTCGAGGATGATGATGTGCCGATTAGTAGCCGCGATATCTTGTTGGTCGCATGTTGGTCGTCGCGCGGTATATCGGTTGATGGAGGAGATGTCGACATCTTTAGGAGTTGGATGTTAATCGCGTTGACCGTTGTGAGTTGAGTAACAGTAAGGTCGACGTCCATGGGAGTATGGGACCATGGGGTGATCGTCAACGATAGGGGTTGTTTGAGTCGCCTGAGCATCATATGGCGCTAGAGCGCTCTCTGAAGGAGCAGAGGCCGAAGGAAAGGCACGAGTGGCCGGCATAGTGAAATGGAGCGCGACTTGAAGTCGATTTTTTTTCATCACAAGAGGGTAGAAGTTGGAGGAGTTAGGTGGCCATGCCTAAACCGAAAGATATTCCGAAACTAGTAATAAATCTAGTAACTATGTAAGTAAATGCAATATTTTTTGGCAAACACAATGGAAATTGTTGCTGGCTATGGAAAAGATACAAAGCTAAGGATTGGTCCAAGGTTTTATACGCATGTGGCTGGCTGAGCATAGGCATGATACAAAAGTATCTAAGGTGTTGCGGATTTCTTTGGACCGTAGCTGGGATGGTTGTTGTCACTGAAGGAATGTAGCTTGTGCATTCATATGAGATAGGATTGATACACTAAGGTTGATGTCATGTTTACAAATGGTGTGTTTGTTGGGTTATGTGTAAAGTTGTATTGCTTGTATTGGGCTAGGTCTTGGCGTAGACCTAACATCAACCAATTCCCATGACTGCATGCAACACTTGCCCGCACTTCGCCGTCCACTCCCAATGAAGCCCCACTCCATGCCACAACACTTGGAGATGCAACTAGTGTATTTTGTATAAGTAATACTCACTAGTCATTAGTTGCCGATAGCTATTGTAATAAGCTAATTTAGATAGTTTAGAACATGGCTCTTGTATGAATAATCGATTCGCCGCCTTAAGCTTAACCTTGTCGCCAAATGTAAAAGGTAGTGGTAACCGGTGCCGATTTGCATATTCTTGCATATGCGCTTGAGCTGCCTTGACGCAATCGTGGGCAAATCCGTGTATTTCGACCATAATCTTTACTTGCTCCGGTATAAATTACGGCAAGGCTCGTTCTCGTCAAATGTAGCCGTTGTTGGAGATGTCGGCTCGAATCCCATTGTTTCCTTGAATGGAGACATAGTCGTCGCCGTAGAAACCGCTGCGTTGATCGCAAACTCCGCGATAGTTAGGTGCTAAGCCCAATCATCGTGCAAGGGGTGCACGTAACAACGTATGACTTGCTCCCACGTATGATTCACTCGTTTTGTCTGGCCATTTGTTTGGGGATGGTAGCTCGTCGAAATATTAAGCTTGGTGCCAAAAGCCCTAAATAGGGTTTGCCAAAAGTCACTCTTAAACCTGGGATCTTGATCAAATGCAGCGTAATTTTGGTGTGTACCGGTCTAAGTTCTCTCTCCATGCCTTCTAGTCCTCTCGTCTTAAAATATCCACGCCTCATGTGTTCCAAAAACAGCCTTAGAACCAGTAGCTTGTGCTCCTTGCTAACTAAACCGAACTATTACTAGCGATACATATCATACGGGATTATCTTTACCGTCTTATCTAATATAATCGCACAATATAATCGCACAATATAATCGCACAAGCCCTTATCTTTTACCGTTTGTATCTAATATAATCGCACAAGCCCAACTATATTTAATCGAACTATGTAGAAGACATACTACTAGCGACTAGGGCAAAATACGGCAATACAACAAGGTCATGCCGTGATGACAATAAAAGATTCACTAAATGTCGCAATGATACATGTACCAATTGGAGAAAAATAATTTGGTAAGATGCTAGCACTTAGACAAATGGGCTAGGATATGTCACTCTCCCCTCCTTGAGCACCAGCGCCCTCGTTGTGCAGCACTCAATGACTCAAGATCTTAGTGTCTTCGTGGTTCTTGCAAGACAACGGTTGTGAAATTTGACGAGATCATTGGTCGCAAAAAAGTCTCGATGGGCATCTGACCGGAAAACATCGGAAAAGACGTCCAAGTGGTCGACTCCTCGTATCGGCTCCCAAGTATCTTCACTAGGCACGTGGAAAGGTGCCGCCCAATGATTTTTGAACAAAATTCCATGAGTGCCGTTGGAGTTGAAGGCCACGTCGAGTAGTCGGTCGACCTCAAATCGCTTCGCGTCGTGCACAATCGGAATTCACTGCGCACTATGGGCATGTTATGTGTCTGAGCTCCACTCTTCTAATAAATTGGCGTGGACAACATCGTGGATCCGTACTCTAGGGGGTAGCTTAAGCCGAAACGCAACCGGGGAAATCTTCTCCGTAATGAAAAACTGTCCAATGTAGCGGTCATGTATTTTAGAACATGGCTCTTGTCCTGTCCTTGCCGATTTATCTAAGTGCTAGTATCTGACATGGAATATTTCCTCTAGATAGTACATGTATCTTAGCGATATTCTGCGACTCTTTTATTGTCATCACGGCAGTACCATTTTATCGCCGTAGTTTCATGGACAATACAGAGCTACCACCAGTATCTCTTCATCTATATATAGATCGTTTTTAGATAGTTCTATGAGCTTGTGGGATAAGGATAGATAAGACGGTAAAGATAATCTCAGATAATATGTATTGCTAGTAATAGTTTGGTTTAGTTAGCAGGCAGCACAAGCTACGGGTTCTAAGGTTGTTTCTAGAACACTTGAGGCGTGGATATTTAAGACGGGGACTTACTGGCCATGGGAGAGAGACTCCGACCGGTACAGACCACAATTACGCCACACCCAGATTGTAAGAAACCATGTTCCTAAGACAATCTTATTAATTCTCTCTACGTTGTATAATAAGATCCGGAGATTAGGTTCTACTATTAGTCTAAGGTTGCCAACTTAGCCTAACCAAAGTAGCACCTCACACGTGGTTTCGGAGCCCTAGAACAGATAGACGAGACGAGGATGTCTAACCGAGCAGGAGAAAGACTACCAGAGGAAGTCGATGGTCGACCAGAGGGGGCGCCTTTTGGGCCGACACAGCCGACATCGACAGATTGTGGAAGACATGCAGTACAAGAAGGATCGAGTCCCACGATGGAGCCTATGTCGGTACACGTCACCGAGATGCTACAACGTCCAAGTAATCGAATTGACACTTTTTCGATTGAGCTATCTCAACTGCGAGACCACGTCGACAACGGTTTCGGACACTTTGAAGGACGAGTGAACAGAAGCCGAGGGACGGAGAACTTTTTTCGAGGAGAACAATTGAGATCGGAGAGGACGGGAGAGATGCCGAACATGATGCCTAATGACGTCAAGCCAGCCAAGATCAAGAGCATCGCTACGACTAACATCGATGAGCTGAGAAACTGGTTTCGACATGCGCGAGGGTATCTACGGTATCACAACGTTAATCATGAAGAACAGAGAGGAGTGTAATGGGTATCTGGTTTTCTGGAAGGCCCACTATCGAAGTGGTGGTACTCCCAAATTGCGCAGACTAGAGATAAAGTCGGTAGAGGATTTTCCGGAGTTTCTGAGATGGAATTCTGCGGAAGAATACCGGCGGAACAAGCGTGATTGAATTTGGACAAGGCGCGACAAAAACCACGGTCCCTAAGTATGCGAACTATTTTCGAGAACAGTTATTGGAGCTTCCTCACCGTCATGAATAAGATTATGTACATGATTTCTAGCGCGGTCTAAGACCCTAGATTCATAAGGAGGACATGAGGTTGCCCTGAAAAACCCTAAAACCCTACACGAGGCGATTCAAGCGGCCCTACGAGCGGAGGCAGCGGAGACCAAGATCTCGACAAGCCGGTTGGACGTCATCGAAGATGATAGCGACTTTTCGGAGGCAGCGGAAGAGGCCGACAGTGAGTCGGAGAAAGATTCGCATGGCGCGACCGATGACAAGCCGCGGGAGCTGTACGAGATTCGACGCCTTACTCAAGAGGAGGTCGACAGATTTAAGAAGGAAGGCAAGTGCTTCATTTGCCATAAGAAGGGACTGTTAGCACTAGCATCCCGTTGCATAGTACTTATGTACAAGGTAGCTATTTGTCATTCTAGTACTTAGTGTTATGCTATTAGCGGTACTCTATTCCCTATTTGTGGCGGTCGGCCGGCCTTGCCGGTGCCTTCGCCGGCCGCCATCTCTCTCCACACACTTCTCTAGTTACCACAGCCGGCCCCCCTTGTGGGGCCGGCACGACCTCCGTGTAACTATCCGTTCCCAACTCTAACAGGTTATGGGCCCTCCACCAAGTTACACTAGAGAAGAGCGTGTGTAAAGCGCTCGGCGCCACGCTAGTCCTATCTACTCCCACGTAAAAAAGAGTAGAGCGTGTGTAAAGCGCTCGGCGCCACGCTAGTAATTCATCGTCCCACCGACCCCACGCTTCGCCTTCGAGCTGGTTGTCCGCGACTGTCCTACCATCTCCCACGTAAAAAGGAGAAGAGCGTGTGTAAAGCGCCCGGCGCCACGTTCGCCCCACCCAACTTTCAGTCTCACCTAGCCTTTCAGTACTTTAATTAGTACTGTTATTGTTTTTTCCCGAGGCAATGCCGCAACGCTCACCTTACTTAGCGAGGAGCTTAACTTTCCCACGGCGAGAAAGAGGGAGTCAACACGAGCGCCCGTCTATGTTTTTTGCGTGCCTACACGCTCCTAACGGCCTTGTTGGCTGTGCTTCTTCCTCGCCGGTCGCTCTCATGCGTCGGCTAATTCTCCCGTGGACAGTTTTTCCCGCTACATGTCAGAATAGTACATTACACAGTACATTCGGAACTGCTTCATATCGGCAACTCGCCGGTAGCGGCACGTTCTTGTGAGCGCATGTCGCTACACCTACCCGGCCGGAGACACACGCTAAAAGCACTACACCTTCTACCAAGATGACATCTTCCTCATCGCAAGCTAGGACGACGTCAAGACCTCGGCTACCTTGAGGGGGGGTGTTAGCACTAGCATCCCGTTGCATAGTACTTATGTACAAGGTAGCTATTTGTCATTCTAGTACTTAGTGTTATGCTATTAGCGGTACTCTATTCCCTATTTGTGGCGGTCGGCCGGCCTTGCCGGTGCCTTCGCCGGCCGCCATCTCTCTCCACACACTTCTCTAGTTACCACAGCCGGCCCCCCTTGTGGGGCCGGCACGACCTCCGTGTAACTATCCGTTCCCAACTCTAACAGGGACACATCGCTATAGAATGTCCAAACAGAAAGAACAAGAAGAACGACATAACGAGGAAACCCCGGCCGGGAAAGTGAAACATGAGTCGGCAGCTCGCGGCAAGCTGGAGGATGAGGTTTCGTCTCCTACAACGACTCACGATGAGATCAAGGCAGAAGAAGTACGAGACCCGTTACCTCAAACGACATTGCAACTGGTCTTAAGGAGCAAGGACTTTAGCGACTGGATGATGTATAGGGAGTATTTCCTAAAGTACTCTCAAACCTACGGACCTTTCGATTTAGATAGAGCTAGCGATAATGAAGGCCTTAATTCTCAAGTGGCGGAGATTTTTTGCTGTCCGGCGCGCTCATTTCAGGAGAGAGATTTACAAAAGTTCCGGAGAATTTGGCTAAATGCGCCATTTAACGAATTAGAAGATTTTTGGGGCCAATATTCGCGGAGTAAACTGCTTCATCCCCACATGAGAGCGGTTATAGTGGTTCCAAAATGGAGGACAAAACCATGGTTCAAGCTGCTGCGAAATTTCCGACTTGTCGACGAGCTGGCGGGAGCATAACATGTGTTTACATGTCCTACGAACGATGGAATAGATGGAAGAAGGCAATATGTTGGACCGACAAGATGGACGACGCAAGTTTACGTCGACGACACCGATCGAGTTCGATTTCTGCCCCACAACCTACAAAACCCCCGAAGACCTACTGGACTCACTCGACGACTCTTGTTACCGATGGCCGACGAGTGTTACTAGCGAAAGAGGATACATGCATGGTCTTGTTTCCTAGTGGCAAACATGAGATTGAAGACGCGACCCCGGAGTGTACAGCAGCGCGAGCTCTTACGGATACAACTTGATTTAAGGTGAGCGAAACAAATTTACGCCTTTTAGGAACGGAGTCTTCCGGACAGAATAAGCGCTACGTGTGTATCGCTCGCGCTCGACCCGGATCGATACCGAACGCTTCGTCAACTTCTCGGGCAGTATGGGCTACCTGGAAGGAATTAATTTCGGCGCGGCGTACGGGCTATCTAGTTCGTGGAGATCAGGAGTTCCTTCTTCGTTACGAGACTTTTGGAAAATCGATCGACGGGTGGATGAACAAAAACGTCCGACTAGAGGACAGTGTTCCTGCGACGCTACACGTATTTAACACCCAGTCTAGAACGAGTTTGTTCGTGATGGAAGGCACCTTGCGCGGACATCGATGTCGAATTTTAGTTGACTTTGGCGCTTCGGAAAATTTCTGCAAGGCTGAGTGGGTACGGGAGAATCACATCCCGACGGTTACTGGAGAGAAATACCGGATTAAATTGCCGGATGGTAGTACAACTACGACTCGCCAACGACTACGGAATGTAGTTCTTACATGAGGGACCATGGACATACGTTTGGACGCAATTATGACAGAAATGGATATATTCGACATCATCCTCGGTCAACCTTGGTTACAAGCCGTCAACCCGGATATAGATTGGTCTACTAAAACGATTCGAGACCGTAAAACTGGCGAAGCTATGGTGTATGGCGACAAGCACACCGTACGTGTGGCGGTACATCACTTGGAGGCGGATGCGATGGCAAAGCTGCTTAGACAACAACCAGCATACCTCTTCGTGATTGGACTACGAGAAGTACATGACGCGGTCGACGACATCAATACTTATCAACAACCCGAGTGGACGACTTCGTTGCGAGATTCCCTGGACGAGTTTACGGACATCATTTAGGAGCCTGACGGTCTACCACCAACCCGCGAGTGTGACTTGGAGATTAACTTGGAGTGCGATGAACCACCTAAGGAGCGAACATACCGTATGTCACCGGCAGAACTCCGAGAGGTTCAGGTACAATTACAATATTTACTCGCAAACGGTTGGATTCGTCCGTCTAAATCTCCGTACGGTGCCCCGATTTTATGTGTACGCAAGAAGGATGGCACCATGCGTATGTGCGTCGACTATCGGAAACTCAACGACCTTACGAGGAAGGACCGTACACCGTTACCCCATATCGATGAATTACTCGACTCGCTACATGGGGCTCATTATTTTACTACGATGGACTTGTATAAGGGCTATCAACAAGTTCGAAGTAAAAAGCGCGACATACATAAGACAACATTCCGAACTCATTACGGATTGCTCGAGTACTGCGTTCCACCCTTGGACTCTGCCACGCCCCAGATGGATTCCAAGCCATGATGAATCGAGTTATAGCCCCGTATCCTGGCAAGTTATGCGTGGCATATCTTGACGATCTACAGTACGACGGCCGATGAATACCTCGAGCATATTCGACTCGTGTTACGAGACTAACGAGAGTTGCAGCGACACAAGTTGCATATCAAACTCTTTAAGTGTTACTTCGGACGATCGAGCGTCAACTTCGTGGGACATGTGGTGGAAGCTGGACACATCCGAATGGACCCCGACAAAGTGGAGGTAGTACATAATTGCCCCCTGCCGAAATCTGTGACAGAAGTAGGTGGATTTTGGGATTTGTTGGATATTACCGGAGGTTTATCAGCCAATTCGCAACCCTAGCAACCCCATTAGCGGATCTGACCAAGAAGACACCGGAATTTCGTTGGACTCCTCAAGCCCAATCAACATTCGAGCAAATTAAAGACGACATGGTACGTGCACCAGCCATGGTAATTCCCGACACTTCTCCTAATGCAAAGTACACTATGTACACGGATGCTTTTGGATTTGCATTAGGAGCTGTGTTGTTACAAGACCAAGGTATTGGACTACAACATGTTGCGTATCATGCTCGAAAGACGAACAAGCATGAGGTACACTACCATGTCCACGAACAAGAGTTGCTGGCAGTCCACGACGCTCTATTGAAATTCCGTCGCTACGTAGATGGCGCGGCGGGATTTAAGGTAATTACGGACCACGACACGTTGCGACACTTCTTTCGGCAGCGCTATTTGTCTACTCGACAGGTGCGATGGCTACTTTTTGCGCCTTATAAGCGACAGATGGGCATCGTGTACAAGAAGGGAGCAATCAACCATGCAGATGCTCTGTCTCGCCGACTTGACCTGAAGGACTCATTACAGAAGATGCAATTGTTACGCTATTGGACCAACGACGAAGCAAAATGCGAGTTACACGCGCAATTTTTTTCCCTTGAATCCCGGTTACATCTTGACTCTTGACTTCATGCGGAAATAAAAACCGCTTGTTACTCGGAAAATACATGCTTACCCGGAAATCTCTGCCTACCTAGCTGGTACGTCAATCGAATGGACTCTTGCACGCCTACGGGACAAGACTGTATGTTCCGGACGTTTCTACATTGCGATCAAAGTACACGACGCACCGACCGCGGGATATCATGGTATTATTATACTACTTGCAGCTGTGACCCGAACGTTTTGGTGGCCTACCATGAAGCGGACAGTACAACACTACGTACGCAGCTGTGTTACATGCTAGCGTAACAAGGTTGCGCGACACAAGCCCTATGGACTCCTTCAATCGCACGAAGTACCGACCATGCCTTTCAAACACGTATCGCTTGACCTAATTACGGACCGTCCTGAGTGCGATGGGTATGATGTTGTGGTGGTATTCGTCTGTATGCTTACGAAATGGACGATTGTCGAGCCGATTACAAAAACGATTACGGCGGAGCAATTAGCGAAGGTTATGCACCGCGATGTATTCCGGCATTTTGGCCTACCACGGAAATTGATATCCGATCGAGATCCCCGATTTATGAGCGACTTCTGGCAAACCCTATTTAGGGTTGTTGGCACAAAGCTCAATATTTCTACGAGCTACCATCCCCATACATATGGCCAAACCGAACGAGTGAATCAGACATGGTAGCAAGTCATGGGTTGCTACGTGCACTCCTTGCACGACGACTGGGTTCAACACCTTACTAACGTGGAGTTCGCGATCAACGCAGCGGTTTCTACGTCGACGACTATGTCTCCATTTAAGGCGACGCTGGAATTCGAGCCGACATCTCCAACGACGGCTATATTTGAAGACAACGAGCCCATCCGTACTTTACCGGAGCAAGTGAAGACTATGGTTGAGATGCACAGATTTGCCCACGACTGCGTCAAAGCCGCCCAAGCACATATGCAAGAAGCAGCAAATCGGCACCGGTTACCAGTACCTTTTCAGAGTTGGCGACAAAGTTAAGCTCAAGGCGACAAATCTACGGTTTGTACAAAAGCCATGTTCTAAACTACGCGACCGCTACATTGGCCTTTCTCATTACGGAGGAAAATTCCCCGGTTGCATTTCGGGTTAAGCTACCCCCGGGAGTACGGATTCATGATGTTGTACACGCCAGTCTACTGGAAAAGCGGAATTCAAACACGGAACACGCCAACAGTGCGCAGCCAATTCCGATTGTGCACGAGGCGAAGCGATTTGAAGTCGACCGACTACTCGATGTGGCGTTCAACTCCAACGGCACTGGACTTTTGTTCAAAGTTCGTTGGGCGGCACCTTTCAACGTACCTAGCGAGGACACTTGAGAGCCCATGCGAGGAGTCGGCCACTTACACATCTTTTCCGAATTTCTTCGAACGGATGTTTATCGAGAGATATCTGCGACCCCTGACTTTGTCAGATTTCGCAACCGCTGGCATGCAAGAGCCCCCAAGATACCAAGACCATGAGTGTTGCACAACGAGAGCGATGGTGCTTAAGGAGGGGAGAGTGTCATATCCTCGCCCATTTATCTCAGTGCTAGCATCTGACGCGGTTTGTTTCCTCTAGATAAGACATGTATCTTAGCGATATTCAGTGACTCTTTTATTGTCATCACGGCAGTCCCACTGTATCGCCGTAGTTTCCCGGATAGTACAGAGTTAGTAGCAGTATCTCTTCTCGATAGTTTTTTTCTAGATAGTTCTATGAGCTCGTGCGATACGGTTAGATAAGACGGTAAAGATAATCTCAGATAATCGGTATCGCTAGTAATAGTTTGGTTTATGTAGCTGGCAGCACAAGCTACGGGTTCTAAGGTTGTTTCTAGAACACTTGAGGGGTGGATATTTAAGACGGGGACTTACTTGCCATGGGAGAGAGACTCATACCGGTACATACTAGAATTACGCCACACCCAGATTGTAACAAACCATGTTCCTAAGACAATCTTATCATTCTCTCTACGTTGTATAATTAGATCCGGAGATTAGGTTCTACTATTAGTCTAAGGTTACCAACTTAGCCTAACCAAAGTAGCACCTCACACTCTTGTATGAATCGTAAAATCGCCGCCTTGAGCTTAACCTTGTCGCCAAATGTTAAAGGTACTAGTAACCGGTGCCGATTTGCATATTTTTGCATAAGCGCATGAGCTGCCTTGACATAATCGTGGGCAAGTCCGTGCATTTCGACCAGAATCTTTACTTGCTCCGGTATAAATTTCGGCAAGGCTCGTTCTCGTCAAATGTAGCCGTTGTTGGAGATGTCGGCTCGAATCCCATTGCTTCCTTGAATGGAAATATAATCGTCGACGTAGAAACCGCCGCGTTGATCGCAAAATCCACATTGGTTAGGTGTTGAGCCCAATCATCGTGCAAGGGGTGCACGTAACAACGTATGAAGTGCTCCCACGTTTGATTCGCTCGTTGTGTCTGGCCATTTGTTTGGGGGTGGTAGCTCGTCGAAATATTAAGCTTGGTGCCAATAGCCCTAAATATGATTTGCCATGAGTCACTCATAAACCGGGGATCTCGATCAAATACGAATCTCCGTGTCAGTCCGAAATGCCGGAATACAACGCGGTGCATAACCTTCGCTAAACCGACATAATTCTCGTACAACCTTGGTTAAAACCCGGACACATATTGGTCTACTTAAACGGTTCCCAACCATGAAACATGTGAAACTATGGTGTATGGAGACGATTACACCGTACCAATGGTAATGCACCACTTGGAGGTAGATGCGATGGCACGATTGCTCAGAGAACCAACATACCTTTTTGCGATTAGATTGCGTTAGCACCCGCATCCCGTTACCTAGTGCTTATGTATAAGGCAGCCATCTCTCATCTTAGTACTTAGTGTTGTTATATTAGCGATATTATATTTCCCTATTAGTGGCGGTCGGTTGGCCCTTCGCCGGCCGCCATCTCACTCCTCCCTTCTCTAGTCTCCACACCCAGCCCCCTTGTGGGGCCGGCACGACCCTACGTGCACCTATCTATTCCCATCTTTAACATGTTATGGGCCCTCCATCAAGTTAAACACGAGAAGAACGTGTGTAAAGCGCTTGGCAATACGCTAGTCCTACCCACTCCCACGCAAAAAATAGTAGAGCGTGTGTAGTAAAGCGCTTGGCGCAACAATTAGCAGTTGCATTCCTATGCAAAGTCCTTATGTACATTGTAGCCCAATGTTCCTTAGTAATTAGTGTTGCACTACCTGCGTTTGTATGCGTGCCTACCTGTGGCGGCCGACGGGCCCATCCGCTGGCTTTGCCGGCCGCCACTCTCCTCCTCTCACTTCCTTTATCCCCACACTTGGCCTCCTTGCGGGGCCGGCTAGTCTTTCCCGTGTAACTATCTAGGTTCCTCCTCTCGAGCCATGCACCGTAGTCGATAGGTTATGGGCTCCTCTACATACAAGTAGACAGTTACCCGGGATTTTTTTATTGGGGAATAGTCGGTATCTTCTCAGCACACTGGCACCCTCTTCCGCCCTACATGACGACGACTTCACACGCTTAGTATCTTCTCGGCACCGGCACCCCCTTCCGCCCTACATGGCAACGACTTCACACGCTCGGTATCTTCTCGGCACACCGGCACCCTCTTCCGCCGTACATGGCGATGACTTCCCTCGCTCGGTATCTTCTCGGCACACCGGCAGCCTCTTCCGCCGTACATGGCATTGACTTCAAACACTTCTACTACCGACAAAGCCTGCGACCAGCTCTATGGATTACAACCTAGACCTGCCCACCGTCCTCGACCTCATTAGAGGTCCGCGACACAACCCCGCTCAGCACCAACAACATGAGCCTACACAAGATCCGGTCGCACAACCAACCCCGCGGCCTTCTGTCCCTTGTAGTATTTTAACTAGTACTTTGTTTCTGGTATTCGCGAGGCAACGCACAACTTCGACAAAGCTGCACCTACTCGACCCTCCCCACGGCGAAGGGGGGAAAGTGGCACTCATGGCGCCCACCTATATTAGCCACCTGCGAAGGGGAGAAGCAGGTGGCTACAATACATGCCTCCTACTTCTCCCTCGCCGGTCGCCACTGTGATGCGCCGACCATGTCGCCGTTCGACATAGTTTAGTACTTAACGCATTATATTAGACACCGGTTATGTCGGCATGTCACCGATAGCAGCCCGTCTATATCAACGCATGTCGTAGCACCTACTTGAAATGCGAATCGCTCACACCGCAACACTTATGTTACCGTGACAATCTCTACGCGAGGACATCCGATGACAAGCTAGAGGTCGTGCGAATTGACCTTGGCTACATTGAGGGGGTGTTGACATTTGCATTCCTATGCACAGTCCTTATGTACAATGTAGCCCAATGTTCCTTAGTAATTAGTGTTGCAGTACCTGCGGTTGTATGCGTGCCTACCTGTGGCGGCCGACGGGCCCATCCGCTGGCTTTGCCGGCCGCCACTCTCCTCCTCTCACTTCCTTTGTCCCCACACTTGGCCCCCTTGCGGGGCCGGCTAGTCTATCCCGTGTAACTATCTAGGTTCCTCCTCTCGAGCCATGCACCGTGGTCAATAGCAACGCTAATAATGTATCATCCAACCGACACCACGCATTGCCTTCGAAATGGTTGTCCAAGACTGTCCTACCATCTCCCACGTAAAAATGAGAAGAGCGTGTGTAAAGCGCCCGGCGCCACGCTCGCCGCACCTAGCTTTCAGCCCCACCTAGCCTTCCGCCTCCCGATGCTCTCGACCGGATCTGGTTTATAAATTCACTCCCGAAAATCCGGCCACGCCTATTTTGATTAGTCTTATTGTTTTTTCCCCGAGGCAACGCCGCAACGCTCACCGGACACATCGAGGATCTAACCTTGCCCACGGCGAAGGGACGGAGTCAACGCGAGCAACGCCCGTCTATGCTTTTGCGTGCCTACACGCTCTTAGCACCCGTGTTGGCTTTGCTCCTTCTCACCGGTCGCTCTCATGCGGCGGCCAATTCGCTCGTGGACAGTTTTCCCGCTTAATAATAGAAGAGTAAATTCCGCAGTACATTTGAAACCGTTTGGTAGGCAAATCGGCGGTAGCAGCACGTTCATGTGAGCATTTGTTGCGACACCTACCCGGCCTCAGACATGCGCTACCAACACAACATTTACGACCACGATGACGACTTCCTCAAGACAAGCTAGTGTGGTAGTTTGCCTTCTAAGAGCTAAGTGCAAATACAAATATGTTATGTTTTGCTTGTTGCTGCTATCATTGCAGATGGAAGTGCAGATGGAGGGAGAGATGAGAAGATGTATGAATGTGACTATTTAACAGTATATTGTAATTGAACAAAGGGAATTGTTAAAAGGTTATGTCACCTCCCTCTACCGCACTAGGATTAAATGGCTTCCGCCTATCTAGGTTGCACATTCTCTCGCATTGTCCTCGTGCTAAGTGCTAGGGCTCTTTAACGGTTGTAACAAACTAGCTACGCGGCTCGTCTACTTTGGGAATCCCGATCAGCCCGTCGTCTAGGTAGTTCGATTAAGTGTGTGTACCATTACGTGCCGGGTGGTAATCGCACTACAATACGCATCACTACCCTCGCTAAATTGCAGTAGCGACGTAACCGCGTCGTACGGCCTTCCAATGGAAGAGCACCAATTGGATTTAGTAGCAAGTACATGTATAATGTTCCGCAATGTAGTCTTGCAGGACTGTACTCGTGACACTCGTACCCTCCCCTTCTTGAGGGATGAATGAGGTCAGTCGGGAGATTGACCTCCGTGGTCTTGGCTCCTTTACTAGAGCAATTACGGGGACTCGGAAATGCGCGCTGGGTGAGCGTGCATGAAGTTGATGCACGCCAAAGTCTTGGCAAAAGCGTGCTATTGGGGCGTCTCTAGAAAATCATGTATCGCTAGCGTACGATGTACCTCGTTTAATCGGTGCCAAACATGTGGAATGTCGTCATCGCTGAAGTGCGTCATGAAGAGCAAGTATTTGCCTCGTCATCCATGCAACGACTTGATGCACACAACAAATATGCGAGAGACGTCGAATTCATGGTCATCTTCTTTTGGGACAGTCACTGAGACATGCTGTCGAAGAAACGTTGTAGAGCATGGTCGTAAATTGTTGACGTGAAACACCGGGTGTAAGCGTAATGTCGTTGGTAGCTTTAGTTTCTGATTGTGTTTCCCAATCCGCTCCTCGATTGTAAAATGTCCAAGCTGTCGATCACGCAACTTCTTGTTAGGCTGCCAACATAACAAGAGATTATTTGCACCAACGGTCACCTTGGCTCCTCGAACGAAGTACGGGGCTGTCGACGGAGTTTGCATCTCATCCTTGTGTAGCTATAACACCGAACGTACCAGAGCGTGTATCTCATGTAACAATCTCAACCGCTTTGACGCGTCTTGCGAAACTGGAATCGAAGGTCGCGTGCTGAAAATTAGGTCATGAGGCTCCTCAGGCGAGAAACCAAAATTGGCCTCGAGGGGAGTGTGCTCAATTCCGAGCGCACGAGTGGCGTTGTACGCAAATTTCACTTGAGGCAAGAGGTCTGTCCATTTCGAGGCCTCTGCCAGCGGCGCTGCGGCGTCGGCCCTAGAGGGGGGTGCGCTCGCATGCCCGTCGGCACCTACCTCTATCTCCACGCGGTGGGCATTGGTAACCATGTAGCCGTGCCAAGCTTGGCACGGTAAGGGGCTAAATGAGGTACCGGCAGCTGCGATCCGCGGGGTTAGTAGATGTCGGGAAGCCATGTACGGAGGCTTTTGGAAAATCACAATATCCGTACACTAGCACTAAGATCTCCCGCTCGGCCCGTCCGATATGTTTATTTCGCGACTGGATACTCCTCAGATACCGCTATGTTCGGGGGGCAAGCATGTATTTGTGAAATGTTTTTTGGCGAAGAGGGTACGGACGGATCAACGGCGGGTTGAGGGTGTTGGAGCTGGCGGTTGACAGCCGGGAAGAAGCGTTAAAGAAGGGCGCTCGCTACACGTCGACCGGCATGTTGACTTCGAGGTGACCCAAGGGGGGCGGCACGACACAAGCACTTAGGGGAACTGTCGAGACGGGAGGAGCGGTGATGTCTAGCGGCGGGGTTATCCTCCGGATAAACCGACGCTAGAAAAGTGTATGCGGAGGGTTTGCATAATTTCCGCACCCCCACGGCCATTTTGGATCCGGCAATGGTGACTATGCCCCACCCCAAGTTGAATATTCTATATC
This sequence comes from Tetraselmis chui, assembly GCA_026401115.1. Lineage (NCBI taxonomy): Eukaryota > Viridiplantae > Chlorophyta > Chlorodendrophyceae > Chlorodendrales > Chlorodendraceae > Tetraselmis > Tetraselmis chui. The sequence continues at coordinate 40,104 of JAPMLY010001901.1, read as the reverse complement.
GACTAGCGACATAACGGCGGACCACCCCTCTTACACAAATTTGCCTCTTCGTGCGCAAATCAAGAGCAGACTAGCGCCGCGATAACAACGACAGACTCGTACGGACGGTCTCAAGGCACCCGCAAGCGGCGCAGCGGCGGCGGCCCCGGAGGGGGGTGCGCTCGCATGCCCGTCGGCACCTACCTCTACCTCCACGCGATGGGCGTTGGTAACCATGTAGCCGTGCCAGACTTGGCACGGTAGGAGGCTAAGCGAGGGGTCGGCGGGCATCATGCCGTCTCTCTGAAACCATTGTTAGGCACAAGTCCGGCTAGTGGCTCTTACCGTTGCATGTGGTCCTGTTTTTTTTCGTCTGTCACGATGGCACCAAAAACTCGTTCCGCCGACTCTCCACCGGTCACGCCTGCAGATTCCCATGACCCTAGCTCTTACAATAGCACTCTCATCCCAACCCCTGATACGCTCGCGCTGGTCCTTGAGCAAATGGCGCTCATAAACGCTCGCTTCGACGCGCAGACGGCCGACGCCGCTGCTACTGCTGCTGCTGCTCCTGCTGCCGACCCCCCTGTCGTTTAGCGCCGCCGTGATGCGCAGCGCGAACCCCCGCGCGACGACCACTCCATAGACCCCCTCCCACCACCTCCACCATACCCCCCTCTCGGCTATGCACCTCCCACCCACGGACCCTTCTTCCTTGATGCCCGGCCGCACCACGTCCCCACCTCTCGTGGACACCCGCACTCATACGGTCAGCCGCCTGCAGTGCTCGGCCACTCTCCTTTTATTGGTGGCCTGCCTCCGCACTTTTCTGGCCGACATCCCTCTCCTGCCCAGCGTGGTGCTCACAGCAACCGTGGCGGGCGTCGCCCAACCATTGACCCGGTGGTCGTCGGCCGTCCTGCCTATTGAACATAATTGTTTAATATGGTAATCAAGTTGCTACTCAGCAATATAGATATCCCTTACGAGTGTTGCAGTGATAGGATAGCTGTGACTCAGCATATCCAAATGATAAGGCATTCAGCATAGCAATAGACATGGGTGCTGATAGTGGCAGCTTTCTGAGCATTAGATATGATCTAAGGGCTCAGAATAGTGGTTGGCGTGTGCTCACCATGTGGTGGGCGCGTGTCATAATTGGGACGCGGACGGTGTCATGTGATAGACAAGGACGAGACATTGTTGAAGGTGTAATGACCTTCAGCGTCTTGTAGAGTGTGTAATTATTCTGTTTCACCCATCGACTTTATCACTGCCCATGAAGCCACCGGCTTCGACAACGACGCCCTCAACCGGTCTATGAAAATGTCGGTCCCCACAATGGGGCCCAATTCGGACTTCAAGCAGTGGAAGAGAAACATCCTCAACTTCCTCTCACGCAAAGCTACGTACCTCATCCCCCAGCTAGCCATCCGCGAGTCGGGCGCCTGGCTGGATGAGCATGCCCAACACTACGCATAAACACTCTTGCTCCATGCCGCCAACGACAGCAAGCGCGTTGTCCATGCCATGAAGTGCGTGTCAGCTGCACGCCCCGACTGCGCCATTGCAGCTTGGGACATCTTGTGTGAAAGACTGAACTGCATGTCCTGCGCTCTCTCTCTCTCTCTCTCTCTCTCTCTCTCTCTCTCTCTCTCTCTCTCTCTCTCTCTCTCTCTCTCTCTCTCTCTCTCTCTCTCTCTCTCTCTCTCTCTCTCTCTCTCTCTCTCTCTCTCTCTCTCTCTCTCTCTCTCTCTCTCTGTGTGTGTGTGTGTGTGTGAGTGTGTGTGTGTGTGTGTGTCTCTCTGTGTGTGTCTCTCTTTCAGCTGGACAACCTCATGCTCGGGCAGCGCCTTAGTCAGTCCCGGACTGACTACGCTCACTTCATGACACATACATTCGATGTCTACAATGAAACATGTCAGCTGATTGATGGTTCCGCGGCAATCCACCCCCACAACCTCGGCCTCCGCATGCTGCGTGGCATATCCGGCAGATCCGGCAATGGCGACTATGCCCTACCCCACCGCTACCCACTATCGACATGTACACCTAAGGTTGGAGAGTGCGAGCCCGGGTAGCGCGGAGGCTCGCACTCGAAACAAGGGTGCTCGACGGACGCGCGATCGGTGGTGGAAGGTACGGCCGTTGGCTGATTTTCCAGACAACTACCCGGGTACCATCACAGAAAACCCGGGAAATGGCCGGGAAACCTTTTCAGCGCGGCGGCAAGAGCGCTAGCTTTTTCTGTTTAGCCCCCTCGCCCCCCCCCCCCCCCCCCCCCCCCCCCCACCTGCCCTCGAGGTGTCGGTGGACCTCGACTAGGAGGAAAAGCCGCGTCGGGAGGAGCGCCTACGACCCTGGGGCGGGGTTTACGGGATGCGACGGCGGAATCGACGAGCAACCGCGTGGGGAGGGTTTTTCCGCTAGCCCCTCCCCTCCTTTCTCCGGCAAGACCGAAGTCACGCGGAAGATACACTCCTCCACAAAAATTCCGGACATGCATTATGTTAAGCATATGCTGGTCAAGAGCACGCTCCCCTCTCACCACGTCAAGCACGACGATACCCGAGTACCACCCAATTGCATGAGAGCCGAGAAGCAAGCAGTAAGCCGCCATCCGGGGTGGTTAGACCTCAGCTTAAAGCGGGTGTTGTCGGTGGAGTTTGTCGAATTGAGCCCATAAATTCCCGGGAAATTGTCCGAACTACACACGTCATTCTGAGCGCCCCGCTTGGGCATTGCTCAAGCGCTCATACCAAGCTGCATATTACTATGTGTTCCACATAACCGTATTTTGGAGGGCTTTTTAGAGGGGGTTTGGAGGCGTGGGTGCCGTGTTCAATGCGCGAGGTTTGGTTTGCGGGTGTGTGAATATAGCACGGAAGTTGACGCCGCTAGTACGGGTGATTTTTTGGTAAGCAAGCGAGTAAAAACGCAAATGACGCAGGTTTGGATAAACGCTGCACACCATAGACATGCGAGGGCAATTGGCTTAGGGGAGGGGCGAGGTCCGACTTGTCCGTTAGGACCGCATCACGTTGACGGTGGTGTTTGGAATGCTTGGGTTTATGCTTGTGCCAACCACACCCGCCCCACGCGTGGCACGCGTCGGGAATTAGGCTCGGAGGTCAATAGGAATGAAGAATTGGTTAACATATATCGACAAACCCCGCACAATTCGTCTCAAGAGGTGAGCCAAATTCGATGGGTGTTGCTTGGCACTGCGGCTCAGCTTTGCCGGAATGATTCGTAAACTAAAATAATTCATAACAAATCAATTTGTGGGTGTTTGAACTCCGGAGTAGGTGCGTTCGACGGGCATTGAAAATACGCGTCCACCGATACCTGTTGTAAAGTTTTAACCATATATGAGTAAGTTATGATCGCTTGAATATTGTGGCCGAAAGCGGCTTGCCCTTGGGTTGTGCGCATATCGGTGGTAAGTCTACATACGCGATTTTGTGCGTTTCCCCCACAGCGGCCTGCCCAACACCTCCTCCCTCCGTCGCCTATGCATTATATTTGCGCGACCGTCGCATCAGCGTTCATATTGCGGCGTTGTGCGCCCGTAACTCTTTTCGTCTAACAAGCACGGCGACTGTTTGAAAGAGCGTGCCGCACGGGTGCGGGCGCGATAACCCCAAGTACACAAGCCCGACAGTGTTCGAATTCGCCCCTCGTAGTTATCGGCGCATTCCATTTTGCGCGCAAAAGCATTGCTTGGGATTTCAAGATATTTGTCAATAATATCAACGCTTGGTTACATTTTCTACTTGCGAAGGTGCGAAATCTTGTCCGGACTTTTGTGGAGGAAGGTATATTAGGCTAGCCCGTCGCCCCTCTCGAGCGCCGATCGGCATAGGCCGGTCGGCACCCCGGTTTAGTGGGAGCGGGCCGTGTATCATGAAGGTCGAGCTGCAGCTTCATTATGCATTTATGACAAGTGGCTATGCTTTTTTCTAGTAGACTTCTTTTTTGATTAAAAAAGTATTTCTGTTGTTACTGCTTAGGCGGGGGGCCTGTGGCAAATACTGCGGTTGCTTACAGTTTTTAACCTCCGAGGAACGTCGGCACATATTACAAATGGTGTGTCGATAGGTGTACATGGACGAAGAATACCCGGGCCAATCTTTGCTCTTAAGTGACCTAAATGGCTGAGCAACTGATGGCCGTTAGATAGGAGCCGGTCCAATCTGGATGTATTGAAATTGAAATTGTATTACAAGTCTCGGCAAACCATACCGACTGCTGTCTAACGGCCATCCGTACTCTGCCATCTAGGACATCAAGGAGAACGATTGGGCCGGGTACCCTTCGACTAGGTACACCTATCGACACACCTATCTGCAATGTGTGCCGACGTTCCTCGGAGGTTAAAACTGTAATCAACAGCAGTATAAAGCTAGGGATCGATGATATCATCCGGACAATATCGACGCATTTCGTGGTGTTTTCGGAGACCTCGAATGCGAAACATACCCGAAATCGTAACGAAATGTGCTTGTAAAATATCGACCATACCATCGATCCCTAGCCTTACCTCAGTAATTGACACAGTCCCCCCCGCCTTTGTAGTAACAACATAGATAATTTTTAAATCAAGAAAAGCATATCTACAAAATAAATCCACTTGTCAAGAAAAGTAAAATGAAAGTGCACCTCGACCTTCACGATGCACGGCCCGCTCCCACCGAACCGGGGTGCCGACCGGCCTAGGCCGACCGGCGCTCGAGAGGGTGGACGGGCCAGCCTAATCTAGCTTCCGCGTGACTTCGGTGTTGCCGGAGAAAGGAGGGGAAAGGCTAGCGGAAAACCCCTCCTCACGCGGTTGCTCGTCGATTTCGCCGTCGCATCCCGGAAACCCCGCCCCAAGGTCGTAGCCGCTCCTCCCGTCGCAACTTTTCTTGTAAGTCGGGGTCCCCCGTCACCTCGAGGGCAGATGGGAGGGACCGAGACAGCTAATCAGAAAAAGCTAGCGCTCTTGCCACCGTGCTAAAAGGTTTTCCCGGCTATTTCCCCGGATTTTTGTATGTGCTGGTACACAGATATCTGTATGGAAAATCAGTCAGCGATCGCACCCTCCATCCACCGTTTGCGCGTTCATCGCGCACACTTGTCTCAAATGCGAGCCTCCGCGTTGACCCGGGCTCACACTCTTTAATGTTAGGTGTGCGTAGCGATAGTGGGTAGATGTAGCGCTGTGCACGGTCGCAATGGCCGGATCCAAAAAGGCCATGGGTGTGCGGAAATTTTTCAAACCCCCCGTTTCGGGTTTTCCGGCGGCGGCTCATCCTTCGGATCAACCCGCCGCCAGACCTCGCTGCTCCTTCCGACGCGACAGTCCTCCTCGGTGTTGTTGTCGTGCTGCCCCCTTTCGGCCGGCTCGCCACCCACATGCTTGTCGACGTCGAGCGAGCGCCGTACCGTAGCGGTGGTTCCCGGCTTTCCGCCGCCATCTCCAACACCCCCAACCCACCGCTGATCCGTTCGTACCCCCTCTCCAGCACACACTCTTGAAAATGCAGGGCCCAACCCCCCCAAATGGGACGGTGTCTCAGTAGTATCTAGTCTTGAAAAAACATATCGGACGGGCCGAGCGGGAGATCTTGGCGCCGTTAGCGTACAGAAAAATTTAAAATTTTCAAAAAATCTATGTACATGGCCTTTCCCGATACCTGTGGATCGCGCGGATCGCCCTGTCGGCCCTCTTATCCCCCTACCGTACCAAGCCTAGCACAGCTACGGGGTGTCCAACGCCCACCACGGGGAGGTGAGGGGATACCGACGGGCCTGCGAGCGCACCCCCTCCGGGGCCGCCGCCGCTGCGCCGCCGTCGGGCGCCTGCGTTTGTTGATATTGTTGTAAATCATTTCCATTTCCACTTTCATTTTGGCGGTCTCAATCTCGGCCAACCTCTGCTAGCCGACCTTTTGGACTATAACCTCCACCAACGTACCGCCTTTTGCGCAAACTACTTCAACCCCCCCCCCCCCCCTCGCCGCTGCTATATGGTGTTTCTCACATGTGGAACCGTTTGCAAAGCGGCAATCAAAAGTACTTTTATCCTTGCTAGAACAAGCCCTCCGCGCCCTCGAGACGTGCTACCCTCCAACCGGCTTAAAGTGGACATCGCATAGCCTGCGCAAAGGGGCCGCTTCCGCCGCTAGCTTCATGGGCGCGCCCCTTCCCGTCGTCAAATACATGGGTGGCTGGGCGAAAAACAACTCCGCAACCGAGGAAAAGAACATCGACCCAACCATGTCCCCATATCTTGCTGCTTGGCGTTAATTCGGCTGGCTCACTCATTCCGCCCACCTACACTAAGACTAGGCTGTGCAAGCCTTTGGCTTTAGGTTACTTGCAAACGTGCCCTATGGTAGATGGTCCGATTTAGGGTTTTAGATCTAGAGTTTTGCAAACCCAACTCTCATGTGTACGGGACAGTGACACATGCGGTTTAATGTTAGCGTTAGTAATGGCGCGTCGTGCCTCCATGACATAATATTGACTTGTAATGACGGTAGGGCGCAACCAACGAGCAGATGACTCCCCCAACGGTCAACTCTAACTAGCCCTTGCTTCATAAGCCGGAACTAGCTAAGAGCATGGCACTCTATGCTTTCGCGCTCAGCCCATTTAGGCTTCGCGCGAACCCACCCACCCAACCCTATAATTATGCACTAATCGTCCCCCATGCCTTGCCTGTGGTGTTCTTTTGGAAAACATATAAGCAATCTGACAACTTTGGCAAACTTGTGGTAAGGTAAATCATATACGCACGATTACATTTTATTTCACATATCAATAGGTGCGAAATATTTCCTGACTCTTGTGGAGGAGTGTAGTAGCGACCGCATTCCTGCCCAGTCAGCGACCCGATATTGACCGAATACTGAGCTCTTCATAAAGTACAAGTACTGGTACGACGTCCGATACGGCAAGATTTTGTATTATATAATATTGCTCGTTCAACTGCCACCAGTACCTGTACGACATATCACATCACCATCCTTTTAATTCGCCCGCCCGCCCGCCCGCCGGCTCCGTTCCCATCAAACCGCGGTGTCCAGTGCCGGCCTCCTCAACATACGGTTCCAGAGCGGCTTTGCTATCAGGGCGGGCAGCAGGGACAGGATACGAGTAGTCTCTTTACACAATTTGCAGCATCACACGAACGGGGGTGCGTGCACCTCTTCCCATAAATTGAGCCTGGGTTGTCGCGTCAGGGCGGTGAGGCGCCGCACATTTGACCGGTGAATTTCTTTTATTTATTTGACTGGTTCGAACACCGCTCCGTGGCGTCCCGCAGTGGTGTAGGGATGCGCGCAGAGCGCAATACTTTTCATATCCCCGAGGCCTGGCTTAGCAACTATCGGTCTAGCTCAAGTATTGGAAAGCATGGCAGGGCAGTCGCGGCAGACTTTCTGTTGAATAGGTAGGCAGGTTGGGCGTTTACCAACGGATTCTGGCTAGACTATATATAGGACAGTACGGGTACTTGCTTTTTTATGTTTTGCAGTCGTCGGTTTTTGGTTACTAGTACTGGCAGTTCCTACAAAACTCGCCAGATGGTGGGCCTCCATTGACGCGAACTCAAATAGAGCCTCGGCAGCCCAGGTGAGCGAAGTTCTCACAACTTGGGTGCCCTCTACGCGAGATCCTACTGATTCCGGACATGTCGCGGGGGGGCGCCGGTCCCATTCTCAGCGCTGCCACGACGCACGACGCGCCGCTACGGTGACAGCGCGGCAGCGCGTTGGTATACGAGTTTCTTCTTCCATAAATCTGTCAACCGACAGCACAACTACCCGCTCGCCAGTCAACACCGGCGCGTAGCTGAATAGCAGCCCACTTCACTACACAAGTACTTAGCGTTTTCGACGCCAAAAATTGCTCCAGGTGTGCGAGGCGAGGGGGCCGTTGCTCCAATGGTGGAGCGGCGAGGGTGCTGTTTGCGCCATGCGTCGCGACTGCTCCGCTGCGTTCTAACTGCGGCGGTGCTTCAGGTGCAACAACTACCCACGGCCGCCCTACTTCCTTCCGTCCCCTCATCCTAAATCGCCCCTGACTCACGCTGACCGCGCTACTTAGGTGACGCTCTCAGAAAAGGTCAAGCTTTCAGCCAAAGTGGACGTGGTGTGGGAAAACGCCCAGGTTCCTCCGCCGTCGTTGCATTTTGATTTCGGTAAGTAAGTAGACACCCGCGACAGACGTAGTAGCACGGCGCGCGTCTTGGCCTCCCATCCCACCCTGAACCCCGCTACAGCCTGTCGGACGGAAAGTGGAGACATTCAGTGTGGCATGGGTGTGGGCGCGTAGAAACATGTTCCCCGCGCGACCGGGATCCGGAGAGCACGAAGGGCTCGGCGTTGGGGCTGACGAGGGACGTCGGCGTCGTGCTGGTGGTGTGTAACGAGACGCTCAGCTTTCTGAAGGAAGTGGGTTGTCAGCGGTGCGTGCTGAGCCCATGATGATTGAGTACTGGGATATTAGCAGCAAGCCTACTGCCCTTCCCTGCTCTGCCCTGCCTCGGCTTACTGTGTCTATCTCAGGCTCTCTCTGACTGCCTGCTGCTGTCTGACCGACCACACAGCGGCCACCACCTGCGGTACCACGTCTACTCCGTCTGTGGCGTTCGGCAGGAGGAGCTGGCGTCGCGCGGGCTGGACAGCATCAGCTCCTGTATGGCTGACTTCACGGTACGCAACTTACAACCAAATGTGCTGACTACGTCTGCTGAGTCCGTGCCTCACCGACTATCCAAAGTGCACGCACACACACACACACACACAAAGAAGGTGTTGCAACACATTCAAAGGATCATTATACGACATAGCTACAGGTGTGTGTGTATGTGTGTGTGTGTGGGGGGGGGAATGGGGTGCGTATGTAAATGAAAATAAGAAATTGTGTGGAAGTATGTTTGGTGTCATGACGTGTGAGGATGAATAGAAGGGTGTATGCTTATGTGTATGGCGTCTTTCCTCACCATTGAAAGGTAAGGATTAAGCATGCACCTGACTTGGCAAGGTCGCGCACGCATGCACACCCGCACACGCACGCAGGGAAAAAAATAAGGAAGCACTGTCTGAAGGGAGAAAAAGGGGCAGAAAGAGTGGGGGGAGGGCAGAGAGTGGGTGGTTTGGGGGGGGTGGTATCGTACCAAACTTCATCATATACCTACTTCCACTCATGTGCCCATGCGCAATTTTCAAAATGCGTTCTGAATGTTTTCCTCATCAAATTACATAGGCAATGAACTATGAGCGTAGTTCAGACAATGACCCCCCCCCCCCCCCCCCCCCCCCCCCCCCCGGAACGCACCCACGTAAGCCCTCAGGCACAAACAGAAAGCAAATCGAGACAGGCAAGAAAGCTGGTTTAGTTTGGGAATTTGCTTATTTACCTTACTTGTGTGGATGTGCAGGACGTTGCTGCTCTGGTGTACGCCGACCTCACACAGACACGCGGGCACGCGGAGTTTCTGACGCACATCATCCAAAACTACGAACTGTTGGATGATAACCTCGTCTTTGCTACCGCGGCCGCGTTCGAGGGCAGCGAATCAAAAGACCGTCTGCCTTTGTCGATGGCCATCACCGCCGCCAAGACAGGTTTGTGGCACGCCCGGTCTTTCTTTATGTTTCGTATTTGATTCGTCTTTCAACTCGCTGAGAGTGCTGGTGCAGGTGAATGGGGGTACCGACCGCTGCAGCACCGCAAGAGCCTACTTCGCTTCGACACCACGCCGGTGGCGGGGGACAAGGAGCGCTACGGCGACGAGCTCTGCGCTTTCTACAAGCAGTTCACTTGCGAGCGGGAGTGCCCCATGTGCACTGCCGAACAGAACGGAGTAAGCTTGCAATACTAATTTGAAAGTCAACAACTGCAATTTCCACAGTCAGCTTGACCCTTTCAGCGCGCGTGTTATTTTATAGTATTAGCTAATGCAAACGAACGCGGGTAAGTCGAGAGGCGCTGATGGTTTACCTGTCGTTGCGTTGTGCTAGGACGCGAGGTGCGCTTATGTCGCCAGGGGTGACGCTTTCATCACGAGTGCCTCTCGAGTTCGGACGCTGGCGGTGCGCGACTACAACTGGGTGCGCGAGTGGCTGCAGCAGTGGCAGGAAGGGGAGCAGGGCGCGCTGCACGCTCAAGTCGCGGACCGTATGTGGGCGATGATCCTTGGCTGCACCGAAGACATCCATTCGCCCACGCAGTTCAGTGGCTGCCGTCACAGCAGCCACTTCCCCGAGAGTGGTGCGTGTCTCACTCTTTCCCCTCTTTCGGTGCTGACTAAAATAACAACATTTTGCGTATTAACCATATTGCCGGTTAATTCTATCCTTGAACTTGTTATTTATGATTTTACATGTCTAAACATGATAGTTTTGATTATTTTTTACTTTGGAGCATTAGTGCCTAATATTTTTTTTATTCGTAGATTGTATATTCACTTCTTTATTGCCAATCCCTGATTTATATCCAATCCTTTGTTGGTCATCCTTGATTTTATATCGAAAAGCAACGACAAGTTCACAGAGTGCTTATTACCTGAGAATTCCATATATCTCCCCTTTCATATTTTCCAGGGGAGGTGGTTCATCAAAGTGATTATGTGGAGTCAATTATTGCAGAAGCCCGTTAGCTCGGCTAATGTGTCCATGTTTTTCGAGGGGCAAGCGTCGCAGAGATTTCATTGCCGCAGCTGTTTTTGACGAGGTTGCGTCGTGTGGCTTGAGACGTACAGGCCAGCGTCTGAGGCCGCCAGAACAGTTCATCGATCATGGGCTGGTGCACTTTCCACCGCCGACTTTCAAGCACGACAACCGCCACCCATACCCGCGCATCACGTCGCCTATTTACAAGTATTCGCGTGATATCACGTTTGTGGGTAAGTGATCAAACCGCCGCTTGAGTATTTATTTTATTTCTTTATTTTCCGCGCCGCTCCGCTAGTTGACATATGTATCTTTTTGTTCGGCAGTCACTCTTGGCAAGTCGCTCCCGAAGTCGAGCAACTTTGGAACGCTGATCCAGCCAATCTTTGGAAATATCATCTACAACCACCCGAGCGCGAATGTTATTCTACTGGTGCACAGCGACGTGACGATGAAGCTGCGTCTGTCGCGAAACTACTTTGCGGGTCGGCTCAAGGTGATGCAGGTGGAGAGCAAACTGGTGTACCACATGTTCGGCGTGTTGCCGCCCGACCTCGACATGGAGACAGAGGCCCAGGAGTGGTACTCCTTCAACTGGATGCGCAACCACAATTTCGAGATGCGGCGGAAGTTTGTGAGGATGATGGCTGACGGGCAGATCGTGGACGAGTTTGGCGAAGAACAGCGCACGCACCTGGTTTTCCTGAACATCAACTCGGCGCTACTCGGCGACGTGTGGCCCGTCTTTGACTCTGACCCCTTCGACGTCGCGCTTCCATTCCAGGCGATGCCCCGTCGCCCTTTCGACTCCTCCGTAATGTACGATTGCTCCCAACAAATCTGCAATATGTATTTTTACTTTTTTTGCTTTCAAATGGATCATTTGTTGAAACAGTTTTCATTGCCTCAACCTCTCCACAATCATCCCCGCTTCGTGTACCTCTTCATCACAGGTTCATTCACAGGGACCGCCTCCCGTTTGCGGCCAACTTGATGGATGACGTCCTATATAATCACCTCTTACCCAACCCGAAGCGTTCCTTTGAGGAGGTCATACGGCTGAACTACCTTGGCTGCCTTGAAAGTGAGCGCTTCACCTCTGCTCTCTAAAGTTTTCCACACACTCATCGCCTTCCTTCTGCTGTATTTTCTGTTGTTCTCGAATATCGTTTGATTTGTTTGAGTTATAGCATTTTCGTATTTCCCGACAGCAGAGTATTGGTTTAATTTGCGTTAACGTCACACGCCGACACTGTCTCGATTTTGACTGTGGTGAATATTCTCGGCGCAGGCAAGTGGTATCTCAACAATAACACCCGCGTCGCGTCGTGTGGCAACGCTCCAGACGGCAGCGTGCGTGTCTCCGGCCGTGTTCACGTGAAGCTATTGCCTGCGTCCATTTGGAATGGCGTAATTGTGAAGGGCGCCGACCTTCCGGCGGGCGATTTCTTTAAACACGAGTGGGCCACAGCCGCCGCGCACCCGGAGGCGCGGGTCGTTCGGTTCCTGCTCCGCAATTCAGAGCTAGGCAAAGTACATCACTCGGTGTTCAGAGCTATTATATCTGACTTCGACTCGGGGTCCCGTCGAATGGCTGCGCACATGGATGAGGACCCGAAATACTCGTGGGGGAAGGGCGCGCGCGAGAAGATGCTTTTTGAAGCGCAAAGGTATATTCCGCGACGACCCCGCGGATTGGAAGAGCTGACTAGAGTCGACTTGCATCGCCGTCGCCTGTTGGAGCGCGACGTCGCTTTCGAACAAAGCCCGCGCAGGAAGCCTATTCGGCACCCGGTAAGACTGTTATATATCGCATGTATTGCTTAACTTGCGATACATTATTTTTCTGGAGGTCGTGTTTGATTTGCTCACGCAATTAAACTCAGCGCTTTGACAAAGCCGTCCCTGTTGGCTGTGTGTGCATGTATCCTCAGCGAGCCCCTGTGATTTCACAGCATTTGCTGTCCGAGTCGCTGGGCATCCCAGCGCGTTTATTGACAGTGAACCCGGAGGAGGACGCGTTCGATTGGGATGATCCCTTCATGGATTTCTTTTATGAAATCCGCATCCCGCGTCAGCCCACCGCCGAAGACTACGTGCTACCCAAGGTTTCAATGATTTTTTTACCTACCGGCAGTGCCCCGAACTCTCAAGATATGATGTATACTTGTTCAGTTCAGTGAGTTTGCAGTGCCGGCTCTCTTACTGTTATTTTGCTTAATTAACCTTCCAGACAGTGAAGAACCCGCCGGAGCCTCGCTTCCCTCGTTCCTGGCATAACCGGGGATATATTGTGCGTCACATTCCCTTTCCTGCTGGTGATGTCTGTCGGTCGTTTTCAAATGTTATCTCACATTGTGTGCTTTTTTGTCTCATGTTTTGCTGCAGTCCAAAATATCGGCGCTATACGACAAGCATTATATTGGGTTGTTGCGTCGCCCGTCGAAAGCGCGAGACGTGGTGGCTTATTGGGGCGGTGATGTTCGACACTATCCGGACGCCCGAGCGGCTAGCCGCGCAGCGGACGCACGACTGGCGGCACGCCAGCGAAGCGATGCCACCGCTTCCATGAGCGAGCTAGACCGCAAGCTCGTTCCTGTAGATGGGGACGGCTTGAACGTCGAGTACTTGCGGGAGGAGCCGACACAGGACGTATTCGGACGTCTGTGGTCCGCCTTCGCCTCGGCTGTATTTCCACCGACCATCTTCGGTCGTATTGCGACCTGAACTGGACAGGTTTCCACGCGATTCGCCGAACTCATATCCCAGAATTCGCCCCGAGACTGCCGGGAGTTCAGTCGACGTGCCTATTCAACAAGAGTTGGCCGGATTTGTCGATAATTAGCAGAAACTAGTAGACTTTCTCAATCGCCACCGTGTCGAGAGTGTTTCGGCTGGGCTCTATCCTGGTCCATAGATACCTTATGCTCTACTCCGTGAGGCGCGGGTATATAGACGCAGATGTCAGTCACGACCACCGCCGCAAACAATTCAGATATGCACAGATCGCCTTTACATTTTCAATACAATAAAACTACGACCCGCCTCGCTTTCTCAACTGCCAATCACGCGCCCCACAAAGATGCGACTACATTATACATATGTTCACTTATCATTATGCAGCGCCTCAGGCCAGCGCCACCCTCGCTGCCTCAGCAACATCAGCGGGGGACGGCTTGTCGGCAGGCCACTCCACGTTTTGCGCAAGCAGCTCAGCAGTGTTGGCACTGGCGGTGTTACACTGTCGGGTTACGGGAAATGGGAACGTGTCAGCGTATCTTCACCAGTAGTCTAATTCCGGCACGATATTCAAAAGGTGTAGGGGGCAGTATGGGCAGATTTTGTGAATACTCAATCCAAAACAAGCAAGATGGGGGGCTCACGATGGCGTCCAGAGGCAGTACAGTAAATGGCTCCTCAATCTCCACGCCAATTTCCTCCACTCCAAGCATGAAAAAGGCGATCATGACGGAGGCAGGAACAGCCGCCCAGCCGAGTGTAGGCGCCATCGCGATCGGCAACAGAGTGAGCCAAATGATCTGCAGAGCATGGAAGACGCGAATTAATCAGACAGAGGCCATCCATGCCTATGTGGCAACAAAAAAGTAAGTGGAATTTCCTTTTGACACAGAGCACTGATGTATGTATACTCATATGTATTGAGATAAACAGTCGTTTACCAACACTACTGCTACATGGAAGCCTAGGGAGTGAATGGGTGCAAACAGTTGAGGGTGATGAACGTGCTGGAAACGAAGATGCGATGCAATTAACGAAACGGGATAATGGATTCCCCCCATAACAAACTGGTGCCTCGATGAAGACAAGCGGAGAGTCGACAGCGCACACCTCCTCATTCCAAATAAAATTCTGGGTGTTTTGATAATGGCACTGTCTGACTCTGCGGCAAAATTGCGGTTGTGTGTGACTGGGTGTCCACCCAGGTGATGGGATAAACACACCCCTCAAACTTAAACCATGCTGTGGAAAGGTAAACAATCAGTCCAAGTGAATAAAAATAAACGAAAGGTACACAGCGAAATTTTGTTGATTGATGGGAGTACAGTCCAATATCATGCTGCTTTGACAGGAGCGAGTAACGTACCAGCGCGCGCGCGGTGTGACGGGTGTAGGCCAGGGGGATGGGGGTTCGCAGCAGGCGCTCGCATGCGCCAAGGGTATCATTGAAGACGGTGAGGTTGTTGTCCATCAGAGCTTTGTAGTAAGGATGGGCGTCGGAGGTGCGGATGGTCTCGGACATCACTTGCAGTGCGTACAGAGGCATGTGAGTGGCGTTGGTGAGCGCCTCCACCTCATGGGGCGGCAGCACGGGGCTGGTGTACTCTGCAACTAGGTCAGGACGGCCTCGAATGTGGCACTTGAGCGCAAAGGCAAACGCAATGGACCAGCGTTGCAGGCAGGACTGCTGAGGGGGGGCCCACGTCGCACACTGGCGGTTGACGTCTCTGCGGGAGGGCATAGCAATTAGCACAACCCGCAAAGGCACAAACGCTTTTCTATCATGCAGGAGACACAGGGAAGGCACGGGGAGAGCGGGTTCATACCGCAGCCTATTGAGGGTGAGCCCCCAGAGCTTCCGGGCGTCGTCGAAACGGTCGTAGCTGGCGTTGGTCCGGAACACAAGCAATAGACCGAGAGTGGCCGAAGTGATGGTGAAGGGCATCATCGGCAGTACAGGTAGACTCATGCCGAAGTTGGTCTGTGTGTATTGGGGCACGAGAGTAATAGAGCTTTGTGCTTTATCGAGTTTCGAGAAATTCTCATTAGAGACGTTGTTCTTAAACGTTCGGCGTAGAGCAGGCACCGATACGTGCAATTGTTGCACTCATACCTGCATGAAGGTAGAGGTGTAGAGAAACGCCGCCGCGGCAGCGACCGCGGCGACAAAGGCAACAGTCCAGAACACGTTTTGTAGCACTCGGCTCTTGAACATGTTGCGGATGTTGCGGATAAAGCGCGAGCGCTTCTGGTGCTTACGCCACTCAATCTGGTCGAAAACCTGTGGTTTCGGAAAAGCAAGCATACATACAATATTTAAAAGACACCTCTATCGGATAGAAGTCCAGGTACGATGGCGGTGCTAGGGTGCCACAAGTCGGACCGAATTGAATAATGACAGTTATCTGGATGGGTTGGGCAGAATGATAATCATCTGCAAGGGACGAACCTTGGCGACGTCCGACCCACGTTCCAAACGACGCTGGAATTCAGCACCGGCGCGCTCGCTATCCATATTATCAAAGGAGCGAGGTGCGTCAGAAAGTGGCTTCTTAAAAGTACTACCGGGGAGTTGTGGGCCGGAAAGAGGCCGAGGGGTGGGCAGGGTGGCGGTGGCGTTGCCGCTACCGGCGAGAACGACCCGAATTACGTTCTCGGCAGTGCGCATCCGCGGTACTGCATTCCGACGAATCTTCAGCGCTGACGCGGATGAGGCAGGGAGCAGGCTTGTCCCACCTCGAGAAAGAGAAAGAGCATTCATTCTAGCGTACGTTACAGCGCGTGTGAGAGTGCACAGGGACGGTGAGGGGCCGGAGAAGATGTGTTATTCTGGTTGCGTCTGACGATGGATGTCTCAACATCGTGAAAGTGCTGCAGCGAGGCTGAATTTTGGGTGGCCGACGTTTCGAGTCCAACTGTTTCCGTACGCCCGATACTGTCCCAACTACTGTGGAAAATGATGTTCCGTACATCAAAACTACGAAGCAGTGAATTTTAGAGAACGTACATTGATACAATATACGTGAATACGTACGTCAGAGACAAAACTTTAGGGTCTCCTGGCTAGCAGGGTGATGCGTGGGTGATCTTCTTTGGAGATTAGCATAAGGTCTTTTGCGGATGGTGGCAAAGCTCACATCAAAGAACCGGCCTTTGACTGTGTAAGCGTAAGAGACAACAGAGAGGGAAACCCTAACTACCCGGCAATAACTTGTAGCCCTAACCCATCACGCTACCACCTGAACAGATCCGAAACCCGGGGATCATTTTAATACGATCCCCGGATTCGAGCCCGCGTCACAAATGAGCATGACAAGCATGGCTTGGAATTAAACAGCCTGACATCTCATCTTCTCCGGAGCTCGTGAATAATAAAGCAAAATATTGCAGCTATCCATCGACATGCTTACAAACTATGACAAGCAGGGAAATCACCACCTTTGGTTGCAACCCGTGACCCCGCCCTTATTAACGATGCAAAGCATTGATGGGCGCTTTTACAGTATGCCCCTTCAAAGTCCGTTTCCAATCACCCTCTAGACTAGCTAGGCACCGTTATAAATTTGCTCCTTATCATTTGTCGACTCTTGACACTGCAAACCATGCGATACATTCTTTGCAACAATTTGCGATTCCTCATGCACAACACCTTAGGCATGAGCATGATTGCGCCTACTCTTCGTCAAGGCTTAGCATGGCGTTGTCGTCATCCAAACTGTAAGCTTTTGAAGTTTAGAAGTGCACACCAATCTTTGTTAAGTGCACACTTGGAAAATCTGAAGGGCATGATATGCCAAGTTGGCTTGTTTACAATAAAAGTGCTCCGTTTGCCTCTTGCAAAATGCTAACACAAATCAATTCTGCATGCGGGTATGCAAGAGGGAAAAAATGAAGATGTCGATGTTTGTTTGTTTAACATTTAATGTAATTAAAAAGATATCATAAAACGGTTATGTCTCCTCCCTACACCGCACTTCGCTGAAAAGGCCTAATTAGCACCCGCCATTCTTCGCATGCTCCTCAAAAGTAGTTGTTAGCACAAATCACTTCTTGCTTACTCATGTCGTCACTGCATATGAAAGTGCAAATGGAGAAAAGCGGACGATGCAAGACTGTTTAATGAGTTAACAATTGAATGAAATTAAACAGAGAAATAGTTAATTGTTTCTTTCACCTCGGTCCCTCCACAGCACTAGGCTTAAGTAGGCGAAAAACTCCACAACTCCACGAGCGGCATGTCGTACCCCTTGTGTTCGGAACAATGAGACTTGGCTTGATAATGAAGCTGAAAATTCGCCTAACCATCTATGAAGCAAACCTACGAGGTTGTCGAGGCCTCCGATAAAGCCGTTAAATTGTTGAGTGTAGTCGGCGTAACTCAACGAGCCCTGCGTAATTCTAATGAAGGAGTTTATCGCGTCATTCAAGATATTGGGTAGCAGGGACGTCTAGCAAATCATTGTAACCGAAAATGAAGGTGTCCAGAATGGTACCTTGCAGTTTACGATTGAGCCATTAGATGTTCAATGGTCGTGACAACTGTGACGTAACTTAAGCGACGGCGTTGTACGAGTCAAGATTGATGTCTAGCATGACAAAACGCGGTGGCTACATCTCCAACCAATCTCAAGCTTACACGCATTTTGCCCGGACTGGTAGGTGGCGTTAATTGGAGCCTTACGGTGCGTCTCAGTGAGCGTTACTCTCAGCCCAATAAAGTTGGTTAGAAGGGCATGAACTAGCATGCGTAAATCAGTAGGCGTCTCAACACACGATTTATTGACGTAACCCTTGATTAACATCCACACATGGCCATAGTCGGCGGCCTTAAAACGGGGCCAAAAGGAGATTTGCATTGGTAATAAAGTGTCTTGGTAAATGTAAATCTGTCGAGACAACACATATGCTTGAAAGGGTTGCCACTTAGCCACGAAGCCAAAATATACCAACTCGTGTTTACGCTGATACTCCTTAGCAAGGGCCGTAACGGACGGCGTCTGAATTAACCCGTCAATGTTAACCGTAGTCGGAACGGCGTAAGAACCATCTAGATGAATAGGCGACTGCGCGATTACGGCATGCTCGACCGTGACTGGTGTAATACAAGAAGGTTAACATTCACGTACATAACATGAACGGAAGCCGAGTACACGTACACATGATGAAGGTCACTTAAGGTAAGGACACTCGAACGAGAACACCACTCAACAAGGTTGAATCGTCGACGGTCATGGTACGGCCGGTTTCCTCAAACAGTTCGCAAATGACCGCGTCGACAGGTTCTTCGTCAGGCAAAATAGTACTGATATGAAACCACGATTAAATAGAAAGGGGTTCGCGCTCAAACACAAGTTTGATGTATGAAGCATGGATTCCTCCGACATGAAGTACGATAATAACAACCTGGTTCCCGGGACCAACGGATGCCATGTCGAATAAAAAAATCAGTGTTGATCAAACAAAGCAACAACGAAAGCGTTTGACGATAAAGACGCTCCGAAACCACCGTGACAGTTTGCCAATGAAAGCTAATTGTTAGCACAAAACTTTTCTTGTTTGCTCATGCTGTCACTGCATGTGCAAGTGCAGATGGAGAGAGACGGAAGATGTCTATCTGTTTAATGAGTAAACAATTGAATGTCATTAAAAAGGGAAATGGTTAGCCATGTCTGTCACCTCCCTCCACCGCACGAGGCTTAAATAGGTCTAGGCCAAACGAGGCTAACGGAGGAAAGGCGGTAGGGGACATGTGTACCGAGTCGGGCATCTTGTCAACGTGTAGGAAGATCATCAACACCACTAAAAAGGCTGGAATGGCGACGCGTGCCTTGGGCAACGTACGTCGTGTAGGTGGGATACACAATCCGGGGCGTGTATCACCAAGGACCTCGCCGATAACAATTGGACTAGGTAGTCGCGAAAATAAAAAGAATGGCGGAATATTTTGGTTTGAGTGAATCTGTTGAGTGACTATGCTCTGCGGAGGCCGAGCCATGTTATGTAGCGTACGATGGATTCTGTAGTGGCTTGGAGGGGGACGGTGCCGTCTTTAGCACAAAATTAAAAAAAATGTCGACTGGTCCACTGTCGTAATTGAATGGGGGTGAAATAAAAACTGAGTAGTGTGAGGGCTGTCGTCCCGAGGGCGTCGGAGATTTAAATAAACCGATCTGACCATAACATGCTGCTTCTATGCAATCCATGCGTCAAGGGCTAATTATTGAATAATTTCAAGGCAAAGTCTGATTAATCCATTGGAAGGCAATATCATGTTTGGCTTGAGGACTAAAAGCGCAACTCGTCACATTTCATCACGCCTACTTGGGGTCCTAAGAAAAGAGAAAAAAGCCTAAGCCCGAGGAACAGGAAGGCATACCACAGCATCAGCACTGCCCTCCCGCAAAGCGTTGTGGAGATAGGAACCCATGAAGAGCAGCAGAAAGAGTGACAGAAAGCAGATAGAGTGCCATGAAGAGCAGCAGAAAGACGTTGCATGAATTCACGCCGCACATCCCCCCAAAAACGCCGAAAAGGGACATAAGTAGTTCGACGAACGAAATGCTGCATACGGACATAACTGTCGGAGCGCAAAGAACGAGAGTCAGCAGCACCCATGCCCGGGAACGCACTTTTGAAATGAAATGATTGGCCCGACCCAGGTCCGGCGATGACGGACAACGGTTGATTTCTCTTCATTTAACAGCGTGCGCAGATGGGAGTGGTCTCAATCGATTGGCCTCATTGGGGTGTCGTCACTTCATCAACGCTAGAGCCATAGTTACAAACCATGGCCATATATATACAACGGGCGTTAGTATGGGAGGAAGACCCCCATACCCGTTGCCCTACTTGCCAGCACACATATGGACAATTCAGATAGGGCAACGCTATGTTGAAAAAATGGCATACAATCCGTAAAAGATCCAGCACCAAGCACATTTCTTATGTGCACCGCTTGAGGTGAGGGTGGTGCAAGTGCTAGCCACAGGGCAACACACGTCTACGGAAAGATCCACATGCATGCTGTGGCACAGCGCAATGCGTAAGTAGCCAAAGCACTTCAGATTTCCAATCATAAGTTCAGGGCTCAGGCTTTCGTGAATGGTGCGACCTCCATCACAAGCGCTTGCCCTCCATTCGCTTTCTTCGCCTCCTCATCGTCCTCCGCCTTCTCCCCCGATACAGCGGGCTGCTTGGCGGTGAGCTCCTCCACTGTAGAGAGCGGTGCCTTATCGCGCGTGCACGGACCTCGAGCCCAATCCATCCACCAACGTAAACGCAGAGCCAGACCGCGTAAGCGATCACCGGCCAAACCGACGCGCACGTGTCACGCTCCCTGAACAACACGATACCGACCATCACGTTGGCGAGCCCCCCCGCCCAAGCGACTCTCCCCGTCGTCTTGTGTACGATCTCCCATAGGGGTCGGTACTTCTCGCCCTTGTGGGGGCGCAAGATTGCGTTGATGGGTTGAAGGAGGCCGAGTATCATGACGAGCATCCCGACGACGGCGTGGGCGCTCGGGAGAGCACCGGACTCGGAGCCGACGTTGAGCGGGCCCAACTTGACGAGCGCAACGATCCATGCGGCGAGTGCGGCCGCGAGACCCGCGTAGTTGAGGCCGCGATGGAGGCGGAACCAGGTGGGGTCAAAGTCGCGAAGTGTAGCCGCGACGAGAACGCCGAGCGGAAGGAGGACACCCCACGCGGCGAACATGAGCACGCCGTGCACAACCCAGAAATTCCAGTTCGGGGGGCGAGGGGGGCAGGCGTTGGGGTCGCCTTGTTCACCGACTGCGGCCCATGCGAACCCTTGGTTCGTCCCCGGCGAGTGCTTGGAGACATGGGACTCGCTTGAAGTGTGGTACGCCGCGAGCAGCGTGCGCTGCCCCTCGAGTGGGAACTCTGCGGAGACTGCGCGAGTGAATGAGATAATCGTGGAGGTGGCGGTGCGGGAGGAGGCGAGCGAGTCGGGGTCCACCCCGGGGATGGTTGTCTGAGGCCAGGAGCCGCCTGGGGGGCTGTACCTGCGGTTGACGGAGGGAAGCCAGGGACGGTGGTCAGTAAATTTTAATTTTACTATACCCTAAGGACAATGGCATTAAATACGTCGATGTTATCAAATTACTTTGATTGATTATTGCGAACAAACCATAAATTTTGGGAGTTGATATTATGGTTTGGTTAATGTAGAGGAACATAGTTAGAGAATTCAAAAAAGATGCCTGCCAGTAAATAGTGAATAAACTCTATGAAAAGAGCAACAAACAACGATATTTGTAAGGCATGCCATATTAATAGTCACAGCGGGCATTGCTTGCTGGCATTTGCACACACAAACATCAATTGCGCACACATGCGATCTCGGATGAAAACTGTTTCAACTGTGTTTGGATTGGATCGTTACTGCGACTGTGGGAAATGAGTACCGAAAACTGTGCGAAAGATCCTAAATACGGGATATATTGTTTTAAAAAAGGGAAACAAATGACAGTTGGAAATAGATAGGAATGTACGCATGAGTATTTTATTTCACGCTTGTTGCAACCTCCTAACGCATATCAGACGATATTAAGGGTTCACTGTATATGTAAACGTATGTCGGACGCTAACAAATGATACTAATTCGTGATAGATAGGTGGATAAACTATCTTTACTAATTTAGAGTGCATTAGTAGGGAGGGGGGAGCTGCACGCACCCTGGCAGCATGTACGTCTCCACTCCGCCAGTGGGGCTGCCCAGAATCACCATGGCGTTTCTCATGGCAGCTCCATCGGAAGGGAAGCCCAGCGCAACCCATCCCGTGGTCGTGTCGGCCTCGGCGGCCATGCGCACGACACCCGCGTCAGAATCGGGCGACCAGTGGAGCGCGTAGCCGGCGTTTACGGGCAACATGCATTCGTAGCCATCGAGTGTCGAGGGGGTACAGGCGCCACCGGAGGGGGGCATGAAGTTAATTCCCGCGTACGAGCCACGCGAGTCGAAGTTTCCGGCGCCGGTGCCGCCGCCGTGGTACAGCAGGCTATCGGGCTTGTAGAACGCGGTGTCACTCGCGGTACCCGTCTCGAGGCTCGACGGGGGGCGGTGGAAGACGGCGCCGCGGGGGCTCGACTGACCGTAAGCGTATGCGAGGCGGTAAAGTACGCCGTCAGTGTAACAATAGTCGTAAACGTCAGCCGACTCGAGAGGTTTCCGGAACTTAATTAGTGTGAGGGGGGTCCCGTCGACGTCGTCGACGATCTCCTTTCCGACGGCGTCCAGAATGTCATCCGAGCCGCCGAGGTCTATGTCCGACATGGGACGAGAGCGAGAGGGGGTGAAGGCGTCGTAGATGCGGAACGTGTCGCCGCGGGCCATAGCGATCGCCACGTCCAAGTTGATCATCGGGTGGGCAGCGCTGGGCGTGATCAGCGCAGCGCAGGCACCCTCCCCTGGCATTCTCTGTCGAGTCGCACCGCTAGTGTCCCCGTCGCCGGTCGGCTCGCCTTCGGCCGTCGGCTCCCCCTCGGCGGTGGGCTCGCCTTCAGCGGTTGGCTCGCCCTCGGCAGTGGGCTCACCTTCAGCGGCAGGTTCGCCCTCGGGTTCACCTACGCAGCAAAACATCGCATTTGCTTTTAACGGATTTGTTAAGTAAGTGAACGTACGAAAAGTGAACTTTATAGTCAGTTTCCGAAGATGGTGCAGTCTAGTTTATCCAAAACGCATAATAACACGATCATTACATTGAGTATATGACGTGCACAGAAACATAGTCCGACAAGACAGTCTTGCTTTGTGTTCCTTGAATGATGAATGAGTTTTACGACTAATGAACATTTAGAATAAAACTTCACAACTTATTTGTGTCAAAAAGATAAATCTGTCTCTAATAATACAATATAAATCAATGACTTTTTATGAGATGTACGCATTCTTATTGTAAACAAGACACTTGTAAGTTTTCTTCCAACGGAACACGAGACGATTTGCTTACCAAAGATGTGAAAAATTCCTATTCAATCTTCACCACAAAATTAGGAGTTATTAACGGGATTGAGCGACTGACGATAGTACCTTCTGGTTCTCCGTCCGTACTGGGCTCGGGTCCGGGCGCCGCCTGTGCCAGGGAACGCATCATGAGCATACGCCTGCCGGATGCGCCTGTGACGGTACCGCCACCAACCGGCGCCGCTTCGTCTTCCAGTGCCGGCAGAGTCAGCTGCCCCTCGCGGGAGGCAGCGCACGTGATTGAGGATTCCGAGCCAGAGAGTGCCTCGCAAGCAAACACGGGTGCGGCCGCGGCTCCGGGCTCACTCTCGCCGTCCGGCTCACCCTCGGGCTCGCCTTCCGGTTCCCCCTCTGGCTCGCCCTCTGGTTCGCCCTCCGGCTCTCCTGGTACACAAAGTTTACGTGAGTAATATGGATTGCAAGCTCTGCAACATAATTCGTACAAAGCAGCAGATAATATTTCTTTCCGATTTATCTGCGTCTTCGGGTTTACGTTCCCTCACATGGATGTTGCAACACCATTTTTGGTGCGGACCCCGATCTCATACACATTAAAGGATTACGTTCGTTACTCGTTAATAACACATAGCGACATAAATACTACGCGTTACCAACACTTATGATTGTGCTCGCTACTCGTTAGTGTATAACACACAGCGAAACATAGGTTCATAAATGATTCATCATTTGTAAGACATCTGAATATGCGATTCATACGGTAAGTGGGACGAAAGGCAAGTGGCTGCTGCAGTTAGAGTTTATCTTTTCCTGGTTGGAACTTACGTGTCTGCAGTATAAGGCATTCTTCTTCACCGCAATTAGCCACCATCCGCATAAGATGGCATCTGACTATGCGATTCGAATTAATTAAATACTGTGACGATGTAACTTTTTTGGAATATGTTGTGTTACATATAAAATGTATAGCACAGTAATGACTTAGTAAATCATATAAAAGCCGTACATAAATGCGGCCAAACACCTCAAATTAGCCGCTCACATGAAAGAAAACGATTAACACACACATGGTCCAGTGGTCGCGTTGGAAATTTAAGGGTACGGGTCGCTGGTATTTTCTAAATTAAAGGAAAAGGATCCTTATAGTTCTCATATATATCTTTTAATGAAATATTGAAAATTTAAGCTGTGAACACATAAATTCTAAATTAAAGGAAAAGTAGGATTTTGACTTAAAGATTCTCGAATATATCTTTTAATGAAATATTGAAAATTTAAGCGCTGAATACATACCTGTACCTTCGGGTTCGGGCTCCCATTCCGGCTCACCCTCGGACTCCGGCTCGCCCTCCGGCTCAGGGACTTCGCCGCCCCCCTCGGTCCCCTCTGTCTGTTTCAATCGCCGCCTTTGCCCACCATCACTACCATCGGTAGTAGGGATATCACTAGAGTCTTGCTGTGGTTCACCCTCCGGCTCGGGGTCGCCCTCCGGCTCACCCTCCGGCTCGCCATCATATTCGGGTTCTCCCTCCGGTTCACCTTCCGGCTCAGTATCATATCCTGGTTCGCTTTCTGGTTGACCTTCTGGCTCGCTTCCACTTTCCGGCTCGCCCTCGGGCTCTGGCTGGGGGGCGCCGGCGCTGTCCACATTCTCGGCGGCGGGGACCGACTCCGGGCGCAAAGCCACAGACACCCAGGCGTCCGTCCTCGCGGCGATCGCATACTCGATAAATCCACCCTCGCGGTCCACCTTCCAGAAGACGGTGAGGTTGCCGGTTGGCGTAGAGCTCCGCGAGTCGGTGTACTCGTCGTCCCAGGTCGTATGGTCGCCGAGCGTCAGCTGCGAGCGGCTATCGCAGCGACGCGTCCCGGTAGTGCCGCCCCCCGTCTTGCTCGCTGCCCCGAACCAGCCTTCTTTACAGAAACATTGCTTCGAGGGCGCGGTTGCCGCATCGGTGTCGACGCAGACGCCACCCTCGCCGCAGTGCACGTCAGCGCCGCACTCGTTCTCTTTCTCGCAGTAGTTCCCATACCAAAAGCCTGTCTCAGGGCTCGAGTCGCACTGGCACTCACCCTGCGATCCAACGAGCCGCCATAGTTATACCGGTGTCAATTAGCGGTTTTTAGAATAACAAAAAGGGGTTCAGTAAATATACGCCAGTAACGTGCAATAGAATGGTGGGGCGATAATTGCTACAGGTACGAATAAGCGTGCCACATCTAAGGTACGGGTAGTGATGTACATGTTCTGGGTACGATGAGGCGGCGTCGTTCCGCCAGCAGTCGTCGATCGAATATCGCGAATCGGTATTGGCACCGGTTCGGTACCCGTGTCGTCGGCAGTGCTGACGAGTTGTCATCCAAGCATATTAATATTATTAATATTATCAAATCAAGAATTATGTAAAATGATATTGATATCTAATATAAAATAAATCACACCCTCATATATAATACTGATGTTTTTACTTATTTTTGAATTTTCTTACTTGTTGATATTAAACCCTCGATAAATTTTGTTTATCAAAATTATAGTAGATAGGTCGATGTCGCCGTAGGTGGCGATATTGTGTTACAGGAATAAACTAATGTACACAGGACAGTATGGCATAAGCGTTAATATCAATAAGTAGTAAGTAGATATCATATAATGTTAAGCTAGGAATAATATCAGGTTTCTATAATATCAACTTAATACAATATCAAGTGAATAACAGAAGGGTTTATAATTAAATATATATAATGTTAACGATATTATCGACTTTGCATAATATCAAGTTAATAACAGAAGGGCTAATATATATCAATACCTACCGGGCAGGTGACGAAATATTCATATTGGCATCAGGACAACGCGCCATCGTTACGGGTACCGATAATCCTTACGGCGGTCGGAATTGCGTTCGACAGTAAGAAGGACCCGCGCAAGGAAAACCCTGGGCCGCTGTTTTCGATGGCCTGCTACTTGTACGCGTGTCGCATGACAGCGGTGTGTCGCTATCCAGGGCTCTGACAGCCCAATACCCCAACGCTTAGTTCAATATGTCCGACGGAAATACTTGCTATATTGCGAGCGCACTTCCAGTTGTCCAGTGTAGGCACAGTCGGTGACAGATGAGATAGTCGGGCAGGTTTGCTGGTTTCGAGGAATATTATCTATATCGCGACATTACCGGGTACGGTAAAATGGTTGGTAAAGTCTAGTAAACGGGGGGAAACCCGCGGGCATCACGTTGTCTTTCACTCACTCTCCAAAGTCACTGTCGCTTCAGGGTTAACGAATAGCAGGTTCAGTTGAAAGCAAGTGGGTCTTATGAAAGCAATCAAACGAACCTGTACACAGGAGCCGTGGTTTGAGCATCCGTGACACTCGTCGACTTCATCCGAAATTGTCACAATGGCGCAGCTGAGGAACAAATATCCGCCGCCCCACTCAAGAGCTTGTCGGCGGAGACGGAGTAGACAGCGGTCGCAGGTCAGGCCAGCCGGTAGCGACATAGAAGCGCTCGTTAGGCTGCCGTCTACGCAGCCAAAGCTTTTCTCGCACAACATGCGGGCGCCCAGCGTCCCGTCGTCATTTACACGATACAGTTCCAACTCGTAGCCGCCGTTGTGAGGATAGTGCAAGCTCCACTCCACACGTACGTCGCTCCCGGTCCGTAGTGTTGTCGCAGAAGTATGGTTTGCAGCAGGCAGGCGCCAGAGCTGTGGCTCGGCACCACGCGTCTCGAAGCCGCAGAAGCCCTGGGTCCTCGCGTTGTCAAGAAAGTCTGTTTCACAACAAAGTCGCACCCGCAGTATTCATCAGTCACATAAAAACTTCTGCCATTCAATATTAGAAGAGCCGTGAGCCCGTGGCGCCGTTACGCATTCACCTGAAATGAATTATAATATCACAAATTAGATACTTGTGCCGGACGGAAAAACCGCGACACGGTATATATCGTTCGCAACTAGTCGTAAGACAGACGAAGTGTGCCAGAGCAGAGCAATAACCAAAATCGACGAGCTATACTGTATTACGAGCGACTTCGAGCGAGCAGTTCCATGTCAACGCAAGTCTACGCGTTGTCGCGATTCGCGAACATTACGTCGTCGTGTGCCGTACAGTCACTAGCAGTATCACTTACGAGCTTTAATTCGGTGGAAGGACGAGTCAACGTCAGGCGGCCACACAAGACATCATCAACCACATAACTCGCTCAATTCTTCGAGTGATGCATGGAGCAGCGCAACATAGAGTACCGTGGGACGTTTTGTCGTCGTGCCGTATCGCGTGATAAGACGCAAAGCAGCGAAAAGGCAAAAATAAATAAATATCGTACATACTTATTTACTTGATTCTGCGACTAACCTGTGCAAGCCAGCAACCCACAGCACTATTCCAAAGCCACAGTGCCTCGCAAACCATAGTGAATAAAATCTGAGTGGCGATGAGACTGACTGGCTCTCACCAATACGAGTCGCCGGTACTGGAAACTGGAGCGACACGTGCGCGCTCGCTCCATTAGCAAAGAGAAAAACCAGGAGGGCGCCCAGTACCAACTCGAATTTCGACATCGCTGGCAGACTTGGCTACAGGTCGCCCCTTTATCCTGACGACGAACCCAAACGTATTTCCTCTGCCAGTCGTCTTGACTGCCACTTTATAGCCAAGCGATACTGGATACCGTTTCAAGACTATCGACAAATGCAGCCTGCTATCCCCTATGAAATCCGAAGGCTGCGGTAGTGTGACGACCGTGTTCCAAGCTTCTTCTTCACTGGACTGAGTCGAGCTGCGGCTTTATGTGTGTCGGTTTCCCCTGCGCGACGTCCTCCCGAGTCGGTTCCGCTTTGCATTGTATGTTATTTGCGATAATGTCGTTGCGTGGCACGGTACGTCGGTATGTGACCATGCGAACGATAATTCTCTCATGCCTCTCGTAATACCACCCATATCCTTGGTGGCCTCCACTGATTTTTCTTGTAAGAAAACATATTATCATTTGCCAAAAACTATCCATACCGCTTTGCCAAAAACAGTAGATGATGAGACCACACAAATTGTGCTTATAAAATAAATACACGAAGAGCAAAAATACATGTACACTCTTATTCCCATAAAGTCCGTTACTAGCGGCACGCATTTAAGTACCCGCCACGCACTGCCGCGATGGCCACGTAACTCGATTGGGGGGTAGAATACTGATTTTCGAACAGCACACCACGGCGCGTTGCTCACTGACGTGAGCACCTTTATCGGCACGCCCAAATTATTGTGGGCACCCACGTTGAATTTTCGGCCCAATATTTGCGGGCCGAAATTCGTGCATGCACGAATTGTGCAGGTTATGCACGCCTCTATGCGTGGCTTGGTACACGTAGTGTCGCGACAAGCCGGGAGACTACTCGGCACTGGGTTCTCAACATGTTTGCACAACTGCACTAGTATCCGCCGACTGTGTGGCGCCCGGCCGTCTACAAAGCGGCGACACCGAGAATGGCATGTCGTGTGCACTAGTTTTTCTTGCCTTGTGCTCGGAAATACAACCAAGGAGCATGGGCTGGGGGCCTATTGGGCTTGAGGGGCGGTTGACTTGGAATGTAAGCACCATGGCGCGCGGATCATTGGCCTTAGAAACTTGCGCATCGCCGGGCGTGAAAAATGGCGGGGAGCTTTCAAAATACCCTAGCACGGGCCTTTATCTGGCCGGCGGCAAAGGGCACGGCACCATGCCATCACGGGGCATGTAATGGGCAACGCCGTGAATATTCCACTTGTCCAAGGGTTGCTAGCCCCGCGCGAATGTGGCAGATTTTGAAACCCTAAAAGCTTTAGTTGGTTGTACGAGGGCCTGGATGACATCGGACGGTGGATTTGACGCGAAAACCGGCCAGTAGGCGTACATTACGTTGCAAAGTTTATCGACTTCGGGGAAGGGCTTCCACTTGCAACTTAGTTTGCTCGAATCGGACACCATACGGCGAAGTTAGGCTTTTTAAGCCTCCCAAGCTGTGGTTTTCCGGCCCCGATCCCACCCACGTCAAGCATCTTAACGGCACATGCCATCACACCCACGTGCTCCCATGTATGCGGACACCATGCTGGAATCATAAACACCACGTGTTGTGCCGCCCATCTCGGGATTTTTCACGAGCCAAAGTGTGGAAAATCCGAATTCCGAAGCGCCGGAATTAGGGTATACTCCGAAATCGGGGTTGGGCCGCAAACCCAAATACGTCATATCGTAGCCGTGACGGGCCCCATTTGTGCCCCGCTTGCCCCTTAACTTCACCGTCAACACAAGTTTCGGTCCGCCTTTTCAACGAGCTAAAGTACAGTTAAACCCTAGAAACCCTACATGGTAAACACCCGCCCTACGCGAAAGGCCCTATTTCACTAGTAACGGACTTTATGGGAAGAGAGTACATACTCCTCCCGAAAAGTCCAGACGTGCATTGTGCTAAACATAAGCTAATCAAGAACACGCTCACCACATCACATTTACCGGTATTGTACAATGGACATTTTAATATCGTACAAGCGTTTTTTCAGACGCGAGAATCGCGTCAAAACACGCTGCCAACGCACATGTACCATTCGCTCATACCCATTGTTGCTTACGCGTTCCTAACACTGTCGATACGGCGCCATTCACGCTGAAACTCCGAACAAGTGTTGCTAAGACCACAACTTTATCAAATACGGAAGTTGAAGGTGTGCGGTTGCATATTCTCCTTACGCGCATAGGTCGCCACGGCAGGTATACACTGTCGGCACATGCAACCACCCACTAGCCCGCTCACTCGCCCTCGCCGTAAAGCAACCGCCGACACCAAAATCCCCGATGCCCGCCGGATTTTTTGCGAAATGACCAGCTAGAGACCAAACACAGGCAACCATGTGGGGATTTCTTGAGTTTTGTTGTATCGACGAAGTATCACGATGAAGTCTGAGTCTATCTTTGGTGTGTATTTTGCAGGAGAGTGCCATGGCGGCTCACAAACGGCGAATACGCACCATGGACGGCGAGTGCTTGGACTGCCTCGCGGAAGAGTTCGACGAAAAGTACCGTTCCGAACCGGCCCGATACCGAGATAGCGCATGCACGATATGCCTAGGCCCGCTATTGACTCCTATGGTGGTCGTGGAGCGCGAGACGTGGGAGACTTCGTTTCATATAGCAGCATTCGATGAGCTCGGCCGGGACTTCCAAATTTCCATCGCGTCCAAGGTTGTGAAATTGGTCGGCTTCCCTCCCGACCTACTGAGTAGTTGGATGAAGGACATAGCCACGACTACGAGGACGGGGAAGTCAGCATGTCATTTTTAGGACCGCGAGTTTCGCTCCGTGCAGTTTTGTGACCGTGGGAGCTGCAAGAAGTCGGGAGTCGGCTGCAGGGTTCGCGGGTGGGTTTTCCATATCTGGTACGCCATGGAGCAATTGGCTGGGATGCATCTAACGCGACAAGCAGGCGCGGACGTCGCGTACGGGAACATCCGGAGGAGAAATAGCACGCTGAAGATAATCGTCCCACCTGGCACGGTGACGGAGACGCTGAGAAAACAGCCTAACGGTATCATTACGTCGGAGGTTACCTTCAAGTTCAGCACTACCAAGGTTGTAGTCACGGTAGATCCTCCAAGCACATGCCGACCCAAGCTATCAGCCTCTCATCCTCTTTCGACGGGGGCCGAGGACGCCGATTTGTCAAGGTACCCCCACCTCCCCCCATGGGACTGCAATCAGCGCGAGTATGCGCAGTTCAAGTTATGCATTCTCTTAGGGACGAGCCGGAGATTTAAAGCAGCAAACTTTAGCTGCCTGATTTTGAGCACCTTCAGCAACGGGCAGCGAGCTGGACGTTTTCAAAGCCCACCTTGCGCCCAGCGTGGGGGAAGGTAAAGTATTCACTAGCCTTCCCAGTCACAACAAAACCATATCAACACCCGCGCCTGACGAAGAGCAAGGCTGGCTTCGCGACCTATGCTGACCACCTGCGAGTGGTCGAGGCGTGGAATGCTGCGGACGCTAGGCGCACGGCACGGGAGAAGAAACTGAAGGAGGAAGGAGAGTACCTACAGAAGAGGAACGAGCGGCTGCGGTTGATGGTCGTACCTGAGGGGCGGGAGCGCCTCAAGCAGAACATGCAATACTCGCCCAGCCGGGACCCCATGTTCAACGGCCAAGACAAGGCAGCGGGTGTAAAGCATGCCATGGAGCTGTCGGAGGTGCCAACCCCAGCAACGAACATTTATCAATATGACGCATGGATAACAAACTTTTTAGGGGCATATCGTGCAGCATCTAGCAAGCGCCGCCGGCGGTAGGCAATCATATGTAATCATTTCTGTTGTCACATTTTTGTCACTCGCCCCTTGCCTTCTTCATTGCACGAGATTCATTAAAGTTGTGGGTAGGGTACTTGGCTTTGAGTTTGTTTTGGGTTTGCTCGTGAGCCTCCCTCTTGGCCTTCGACACGTGGCCATTGCCTGTGACGTGCACTCTAGTATGCCGAAGCCGTTGCCTGCGCGATGGTTGGGCTCGCATCTTCATCGTCATATGCACTCGGGTGAGCACCACCTTCGACACATTCCCCCTCCTTGATGAGCGCTTTCGGGCAAAGAACTTTGTCATCTGGTGCATGGCCTCGGCTGCTTGACTACACCATTTCATTAAGCCACCCCATTGTCTCACAAGGTCGCCCATGTGACACGCCATAATGTGCATGTAGACAGTCACGTGAGAGTCAGCGGCTATCTCCAAATATGCAGCCATAAATTGGGCGCCCAGATTGTCCAATTCCTGCGCATGCGCTTCCACAGCCACTGGTTCGGTGTCATCGCATCCTCTCGTGAAAGCATCGTTGAAAAGGAAGAACGCCTCCCAAACTGCCAGTGCTTCCGCGTAGACGTCCTCATTGAGCTCGCCACTGCCGTGGTCTTTAATGGCGATCTTCAGGATAGTATCGTAGTGGTCAAGGAGCAGACGGCATGTCGACCCGGGCTAGCTCTCTGCAGAAACGTTCAGCTTCTTCATACCCTTTTCGGTCTGAAGATAGATATCGTCACTGATAATCAAGGATAAATTCTCGTAGCACCACTGCCCAACCTGCTTGAGCTGCTCTTCATCACAATTTTCTTTTACGGTATGAAGAAAAATCTGTGGCACCACCCTCAATAGGTTGTGCAGGATGTCCGCGATGTAGTACATCACGCTAGGCATGGGCATACAGGGTTGGCGACCTCTGCATTGGCCAAAGTGTTGTTGCTGTAAGGCTTGGCGCTTGCTCGTAGTCATGCCCTCCGTCGATGGGGTCTCACTGGCCGCAGTGACAGAGGAAGCACAATCTGCCAAAACAATTACACATATTAGTAAGTCACACACACACACACACACACACACACACACACACATGTAAATCGCAATCGAATAATATTGAAACGCACCGGGAGCAGGGCAAACATAATCATAGTCTAAAACTACGTGCGCCATCTGCGACATTTCCTGAATCGTTCGTAGAGGCAGTCCAACAAAAGGACCCCAAGCTGACTTTGTCCTGAATATGTGCTCTTTTCTTGCCTTGCAGTAAATGCACGGGTACTTCGACGAGCACCCACACAGCCCTAACCATCCGTTAAGTAGCTTGAGGTCTCCACCCAACATGACTGCACACTGTGGTGCCTCCCGTTCACAATAAGACCTTCAGCGACTAGGTTTTGCATCACCTCTGGAATTCCCGGGCAGCTCCGCATGATGATCCCGTAGCAATCATCACGAAGATAGAAGGAGCATGGCAGGTTGTTCTCCACTGAATTGACGAGAAAACCTTCCTTTCCCTTCACACCTACCACTGAGCTGTCGTCATATACAATCTGTGCACATCATTGTGCACGTAAAATATATTTTCAGTATAACGTATCGACTGGTAATCTGACTATGCTTATAGCATCAATAATACGCAAAGAAATCACCTTCAGCACCACCACAGTCCCATTTGTTCTAGTGGAGTTGAAAATTCCGGAAGCATCGGCAATCACTTGCACCCGCAATTCCTCACCAGGCTTGATCAGTCCTTTCTTCAGCAGCCTCCGTGCACGTTGTTGCAACACTAGTGATAGATCTAATGTTGTCGACACTAAGTCTGTGGGCGATTGCAACCCTACTGCGTTCAATTCCTGCTCTTGGGTTTGTAGCACTGTAAGTACGGCTGGCCATTTGCACATCTGAGCTCCTCCTGGCAACACCAATCTTACCATCTCTTCCATGTCCTCATCCCATTTGTGCGTTGCCAGGTTGATAAGACGTTGATATGCATCTTGTGACAGCCTCAGATCGGTGTAAACCTGCAACCCATTTCGCTCCCACAGGTCTCTTATCGCATGCAGTGCACGTTCCTCGGCTGCTTTGAACACATGCTTAAATTGATTAGATTGCAAAATAGCATTAAGAAGCTCTGGGTAGTTCGCTAGCAAAGCACCCAAAATGAAACGGGGTGTGTGTGCTGCTCGAACATCAGAGGGATGTCCAGCCAGGTCCCCCGCCTCACGCAATTCCTCGCCGCGTCTGTGCTCTCTATCCACACTGCGATCACCCGCCTCCTCCTCGCCGTCTCCGCCGAACACACGTTGCCAACTGTCGTCGTTACCGACAGCCTGAGTCAACCAATTCGCTAACTGTTCAGCTTTGCGTCCGATGTACCTTTGCACTGTCGCGCGTGAAGCGGTATCTCGAAGTTTGTACGACAGCCCGCTCGATCTTTGCCGCTGATGATGCGACCGCCGGCGGCGGTAAGGCTCGGCCTCGGCGTCGTCACTACTACCGCTGTCCTCCACGTCGCTGCTACTCCCACTGTTGTTGGCGGTATTTCCCGGTGCGCCTCCTCGATCGGCTCTATGCTTCAGCAGTATTTGACGTTTCAGCCGTGCCACTTCTTGCTGAGTCTTCTTGCGCTTAATCTCTCCCTCCACAATTTGCCTTTCCAGTTCCGATACTTGCGACCGCAGACTTTTCTCACTATCCTTATGGTTGTCAACCTTCGCCCTCCAGTATCTCTCCGCCTCCTTCGAACTAACTACCTTTCGGCGGAGGTCGCGGACGCGTGACTGCAAATTCTGCACGGTTGTTGTTTCACGGATTCTCGCGCGGGCGGTGTCAGCTCGGGATGGTGAGTCGTTGTTGTTTTTGTTGACGATAATGCCGACGCCGCCTCGTCGATGCCCCACTCCGACACTCGGGCGGCTACCTACAATGGATACTTCCGCAGCCACGGCCTGCTCCCTCGCCTGCCGTCTTGTTGCCGCTCGCTGCCTCTTGGACTGAAAAGGCATACTGCCTGCGGGTTTAGACGTGTTGCTGCTGAGAAATGGTATGTTTTACCGATGGTAAGTCGACATGCCGCAATACGGTAACCATCGCTAGCCCCACTCCTGAGCCGCCTATCAAGCACTGCCTCTCACAAGTACGGCCACCAAGAGGGTGCACACAGTCCGTACGGTCTAGGAAAGACCTAAACTAGACATGGTGGGGTTTGTGGGGCGTTTGGAGGTGTCAAAAGCAGTGTACAATGTGGTACAACGTGCGCATATGTTAAAATGTCTGAAAAAAGTCCGTTACCTCTCATCACGTCAAGCACGATGGGAACTATATACCACTCAAGTGCAAGAGAACCGGGAAGCAAGATGTTAGCCGTCATTCGGTATGGTTAGATATGAGCTTAAAGCACGTGTTATCGATGGAGTTTGTCGCATTAAACCCACAATTTCCCGGGAATTGGTTGAACTACACACGCCTTTCTGTGCGCCACGCTTGGGTAGTATTGCTCAAGCGCTCATATCAAGCTACATATTACTCAGTGTTCGACATGACCGTATCTTTGGGGATTTGTTGGAGGGGGCTTGAGGCGTGGATGCCGTGTTCAATGTGCGAGGTTTGGTTTGCGGGTGTATGACTGGAGCATGAAAGTTCACGCCGCATGCACGGCTGATGTATTTAGAAGACAAGCGAGTAAAAACCCGCATGACGCAGGTTTGGATAAACACTGCACGTTGTAAATAGGCGATGGCGATTGGCTTTGGTGACGGGCGAGGTCCAACTTTTCCGTTTGGGGCGCATCACGATGGCGGTGGTGTTTGGAATGTTTGGAATGTTTGGGTATGTGCGTGTGCCAACCACATCCTCCCCACGCGTGGCGCACGTCGGGAATTGGGCTTGTAAATCAATAGGAATTAAGACTTGGTAAACATAATTTTATCGACAAATCCCCTACAAATCGCCTCGTGAGGTGAGCCGGATTCGACGGGTATTGGCTGGCAATGCGGCTCAGCTTTGCCCGAATATTACTGGCATTAAAACGATTAGCAGGAAATCCTTTCGTGGGTGTTTGACCTCAGGAGCATGTGCGTTCATTGCGCATTGAAAAGGCCCGTCCAACAATCTCTATTTGAAAAAAATGTTGATAGAATTTGAGTATGTTTCGATAATTTGAACATTGTGGCCGAATGCAATTTGCCCTTGATCGGGTTGTGCGCGATTCTATGTGTGGTTATAAGGCTAGGGATTGATGGTATCGTCGATATTTTACAAGCGTATCTCGCTGGGATTTCGGGTACATTTCGCATTCGGGATCTCCGAAACCACCACGAAATATGTCGATGTAGTCTGGATGATATCATCGATCCCTAGCCTTATGTGGTTAAGTCTACATACGCGATTTCGTGCGTTGCCCACATCGGCATGTCCAACACCTCCGCCCTCCGTCGTCTATGCAAATTGAAATTGAAATTGACACTCTTTACAACATGTACCGTATGCGCCGGTTTACACCAATTACCGTATGCGCCGGTTGCTGTCTCTGGGCCCTCCCAACTATGCCATACATGAAACTTACAAGTCATGGCTAGACCGTTAATCGCCGTAATCCAACCTCTCCAAAGGGCGTTCGGGGGTTTTACTCCCCCCCGGGGAGTGTGCGAGACGAGGTGATGGCGGCGTGCAATTAGGGGCGTGTGAAGGTGCAGTGTGTG
Source organism: Tetraselmis chui (assembly GCA_026401115.1). NCBI lineage: Eukaryota > Viridiplantae > Chlorophyta > Chlorodendrophyceae > Chlorodendrales > Chlorodendraceae > Tetraselmis > Tetraselmis chui. The sequence continues at coordinate 3,767 of JAPMLY010001901.1, read as the reverse complement.
TAGGCGCGGCGAGAGGTCGTGCGGGATTTAATGCGGTATACCAGTAGGAGATGATGTAGCCATTGGACAGTGTGCGTATGGGGTTGTGCAAGGATGCGAGACGTGTCGAGTCTTGCGTTGGAGACGAGTTTGTCAGGAGGGTCGGTGCGGAGGGTGAGGAGAGAGATGAGACTTGTGATGGTGGATGAGTGCGGCGTTCCCGTGCGGCTCATGACGATGGGGATGATGTCTTCTTCAGTACTTGGCCAGTGGCTACGGATGGCATTTGCAAGGGGTGTGTACTTGGCACGAATCAAGTGGGCTGTTTGGGAGAGGTTGTGGTCCGTGCAGTACTTCCACTCCCCTATCCGAATCTTTTTAATTGATGCGTAACGGCGGCGACCGTTTGTATGACCGACGAATCGAGGTTCGAGGAGGCGTACAAAGTCGGGTTTGTGCGCCGGCGGTCGTAGCGCGGGGGGGAGAATCCTAGGGGGGAGGATGGCGGGGCACGAGGTTAGAGAATCGGGCGGGAGACCTTCGTCAGCAACAACAAGGCGGGTGGGCATGTGAGTGGGGTGAGGGGGGTGACAGTCAAGAGGGGTGTGGGTGGTGTGGGGGATGTAAATGACTTGATGGGTTTGTTACCGAAGTCCGTAGTGATGGTTTCCCATCGACCGCCGTTGTGGCGTTCCATGAGGGAAAGTAAGAGTTGCAGCGCGCTTTTGTGGCGGTCTTGTCTTAGGCCAGACATGGTGGGGCAGTTACCGGCCATGTGGCCGTTGCTTGTGAATTGGCCACACATGGGGCAGCGTAGGGTGGGGTTGTGGGTGAGGAGGCGGGTATTATGGACTCCCCACATGAAAGAAAACGCATCCTACCGTCACTAAAGACAGTAAAACGATCCACAGTACTACTAAAGTACTACAAAAACCACATAACACGGGGATGGGTCGGTAGCTCGAATGAGCAACGCCGATCGTCTTCGCTCTGGGCCTGGCCTCCCAATGAGCGCAAGACTGGTGAACAGGGCCGCTGAACAGCGCGCACCATTCACCTCTCCCCACACGAGCCTAGCTCTAACTGGTCAGTGGATCCGTAGCGACACCAGACGGTACACACTCAAAGGCGCAGCTTCCAGGGATTTGAATTTCATCCCCCCGACAGCTACCGCGCCATCCATTTCGAAAACCACATCGGTACCCGTCAAAGTACTACAAAGCCCTTGCGATACACATCGCTTACAAAAACCCTGCTACCCGGCGGCAGGCGCACTCCATCGCGCCCCTCCGAGCGTCCGGACGTCCCTATCCGCCGCCGACAACCACCAAACCAGGTCCCATCAGACCTGGTCGCGTGCAGCCAACACGCGCACTACTCCTCTCACCTACCTCGACAAGCCACACCTCCTCACACTACCTCCACTCCTCTCTCGACACTCTGCTCGACGACTATGTCCTCATCACTAAACCCCCCCCCCCCCACCTATAAACAGGTGCTGGTGTGGGATGCCCCGCAACATGGCCGCTTCACGGACATACACCATCCCAGAAACACACTCGCGGGCCACCCGCTGACCCCATTCCTATCCACCACCCAACTTCCCCGCCCCCAACAGGTCCTAGGCACAGCCTCAGACCCTCTGCCGCTCCATCGAGGCCTCCAGACCCCCCTGGTCCTATCCGTCCCGCAGTCAACCGCGAAACTTGGAACAGCCGACGACCTCTCCACCAGAATGGTCGACACACTCCTCCTCACAGGCCAGTACTCCACCAACCCCCCCCACCTTGCCCGCTTCTGTCTCCACGGCATCTTCATGCCCAACCAGTCACACCCCGACCCGATCGCGTCCGCCTGCTCGTTGGCCCGCCGATGGCTCCTCGAATGCGTCAACGGCCTCACCGACCTACCCAACCGAATTAAAAATATAATCGGACGGGAACTCGCCCACCAGACGAGCTGGTCTGCGAACCTCTCTCGCACCCCACACCCCACTGCAACAAATAGCAATGATGCCACCCCCCTCCCCGACGAGCTCCGCTCAGGCTTTCAAGAGATCGGCCTAGCTATCCCCACCTCCTGTATAACGGTCGGTCTCCTGTACCAGCTTACTTCACACCAGCGTGAACTCAGATCGGCCGGTCCCGTGCCTCCCTCCACGACCTTCTCCCCTTCGGTCCTGAACATTCTGCAACAGCAGAAAATTCGCTTCCTCCGAGATGCCACAGCTCCTGCAGTTTCAGGTCGTCGCGTGAAAATCCGCTCTCCGCTATTCTCCGGTATCACCGGCCCAGAACTGATCGCTCTCCTCCAGGACCTCCTTACTTGTGACCTCGCCTCTGCTCTCACCTCGACCGGCCCAGCCCCCTCGACTCACCCCCAATGCAGACTCGAAGACCTTCCGGAACAAGCCCAGTTCATCCTCCAGTTCGCGGACGCCATCCAACCGCTGGACACACCAACCCCGATCGAAGCCGACCCCTCCTCATTCTGGGTAAATATCCTACACCTATCCGAGAACCCCATCCTTTCACAATCCGGGCCTGTATTTATTCCAATCCTTTCATACTCACCCCATGAACACGTACCTCCCGATAATCACCTCCACACCATCACCATCACACCCCCCCCCGTCTCCGGTCTTGTCCCCGGCCTCTCATGGACTGACACATGCCTCACCACAGTCCTCATCCAATCCCGCCACTCCCTCTCCCTCCCCGGCATCAAACCCAACGGCACTATTCCCCCCTCTCACTGGCTTCACACCCTCCTATCCCAGACTGCCAACGAATACCTCACCCACACCAACCCCACAAACACACCCCCCACCCAACACCCCCCCCCCCCTCCCATTACATATCCCTGAGAAAATTCCCAGATGGCTCATACTTTCGGTCACACCCCTCCACCTCCTCAAACATCACCACAAGCATTCAAATTTCCCTAACCCCCGACATGTACTGCATCATCATCTCCACCAACGGCACTATCACCATCCCTCTGAACCACACATACACACACAGAGGGGCCCTCACCCACTCCACTTGCACCCTCAACATCACCCCCCACCACTACTCCGCCTTCGGGAAAGCCCGACTCTCAGACCCCATCTTCACCACCCCCCCCTCCCCACACCCCCTCACAATCACAAAAAGATACACCCTCCACCGCAACACCCCTGCCCTCCTCCTTCAATGGTTCCACCACCTCACCGACAACCACATCCCCGATCAATGGCACCTGGCACCCTCTACCTTCCTCCAACAGGACACCGAGGACACTCCCCTCGACCTCTCCTCCCTCCCGGACATCCAACTCTCCCACACACCGGCCATCTCGTCCCACACCACGGTGCCCCCTCCCCAACCCTCGGCCTCACACCCCACCTCCACCTCATCCTACCACGCTCATCCCTCCCCACACCCTCCAGCCCCCCCCTCGCTCCCGCACCCCACTATCCCTCCTTCCCCTCTCCACACCATCACAGAAGATTCCTCCGAACCCATGGACTCCTCCACCTCACCACCCCGCCCTCCCCCCCACAAACAATCCCCCCCCCTCTTCCTCAACCGCCCAACCAACACTCATACCCTAACCCCACCTCCTGCCCTTCCCCAAAATCATACCTTCCACCCCTCCGCACCGCCCCCATCGACTGCCTCCCCCCCCCGCCCACACCCCCCCACTGACCACTCCCTTAAACCCGCCTCCCCCGCGGGGGTTACCAAACCCTCCAGACCCTCCCACAAACACCGCTCCCCATCCCCCTCGGCTCGCGCCCCCCCGCA